>JAVCKT010096446.1:0-13071 GCA_032273925.1 Rhynchotus rufescens
AAATCGCTGGTGGTTAGCAACTGAACAGGGCTGCATGTAAGGTACAGGCCAGGTTGAGCTGGGAAAGGAGCATATCCATCAGAAACCCCACCACCTCCACCACCACCAACACCCCATCACCACTGGCATAAACACACCACCACCACCACAAGCACACCACCACCATCACCACACCACCACTACATCACCACCACGAGCACCCCACCAGCGCCACCACCATACCATCCCCACCACAAACACACCACCACCACTACCACACCACCATCATGGCCACACCACCACCAGCACCAACACACCACCACAAATACAGCACCACCCCCACCACCACAAACACAGCACCATCACCACCAATATACCACCACCATACCACCACCAACACACCACCACCAACACACCGACACCACCAACACACCGACACCACGACCACCAACACCCCACTACCGCCACCACCAACACACCACCAGGACACCACCACCACCACCAGGACACCACCACACCACCACCACTGTGGGGGCCCACTACAAGATCGGCAGTACAGTGTGTATTAGCAAGCAAGATGTCTTGTTAGTAGATAACCAACTTCAAGGCCGACAGTGCACTTGTTCCATCAGCAGACCAAAAACAAAGGCAGCTGTCCGGCTGCTGCATGACCATGAACCTGATTGCATAGTCCTAGTGTAATCCTTAGGAACTGTGGCGCACTTGCTTTTAGGCGAAAAAGGTATTGTATCCGGGACCTTATAGGTAAACTTACAAAGGATTGGATGGTACCCTCAGATATGCGAACCTTGCACACCAGGATTGGCAAGGCGGATGTGTAGCGTACGTGTGTGGCTTGCATGATCTCTCTTATAAAGTATATAAGGGTTTGTTGATTATGAAATAAACGCTACTGGACCTTCCCACCAGTAGCCCCTGCTCCTTATTGCCACCACCACAAATGTCACCCGAACAGGGACGTGAATAGACGATCGGGGAAGATCGTGCAGGGACTTGCCAATTGGGGGAGATTGTGCGGCAGGACGACGATGGGAGAAATTTGTCAATTTTCAGCCATACAAAGGAAGCTCCGGTAACCGGGGAGGGGTACTCCTGGAGCCACGTAAGAAGCTCTAGTAACCGAGAAGGGTATTTCCGCGGGAGCCAAGTGCTCTAGTAAACACGGGGAGTGTTTCTCCAGGGAGCTACACTGCCGAGGATCATGGGGGGAACCATGAAAAAGGAGCAGGAATAGGAACTGCATGTAATGTAGCATATAATAGAGAAAGCGGGGAAAAAAGGGGAAATTCATTAGGGTAATTTGTTAAGTCTTTTAAAATGTATAGAAAACTGTAATGCGTTAAGTGAAACAATGATTTATGAATTATCCACGTGGGATGCATTAGGGATAGTTATCTGGGATAAAGGAACGTGAGGTGATTTAACTGCCACCTCAATGATGTGCCCGTGGAGGGTGTGTTATGAAGCATTAAGAAAGTACTTTGGATGTTGTGGTGCCAGCAACTGTCCCCCCTCTCACTGCAGGACAAAGTTCTGTCGTCGTTCCGATAGGGGAGGATGCCTTGCCGAGGGTCTGCATCAGGAGGAGTGTTGCCAGCAGGTCAAGGGAGGGGATCCTGCCCCTCTACTCAGCTCTGGTGAGGCTGCACCTGGAGTACTGGGTGCAGCTCTGGGCTCCCCAGTATAAGAGGAATGTGGAGCTTCTAGAAAGGGTCCAGAGGAGGGCAACAAAGATGATGAAGGGACTGGAACATCTCTCATATGAGGAGAGACTGAGTGAGCTGAGTCTGTTTTCTCTGGAGACGAGAAGGCTGAGAGAGGATCTGGTTAATATGTAGAAGTATACGAAGGGGAATGGAGGGAAGAAAGGGCCAATCTCTTCTCAGTGGTGGCCAGTGATAGGACAAAGGGCAATGGATGTAAGTTGAAATACAAGCAGTTCCATGTCCACATGAGGAAGAACTTTACTGGGAGGGTAACAGAGCCCTGGAACAGGCTGCCCAGGGAGGCTGTGGAGTCTCCTTCTCTGGAGATCTCCCAAACCCACCTGCATGCCACCCTGTGCCCCGTGCTCTGGGTGTCCCTGCTGGAGCAGGAGAGTTGGACTAGATCTCTAGAGGTCCCTTTCAACCTCAACCATTCTGTGAGTCTCTTCACTCTGCTCAAGCAAAAGGAGTCAGAAGAGCAAAGACTGCAAGGGGTCAGACCAATCTAGTTCACTTAGCTGACTCCAGGATGGAGGAAAGGCAAAAGTTTTGCAGCAATGCAGCAAGACAAGTCACCTTAGTAAGGTATGAGATGACAGAATGAACAAAATTTGTAATATTAAAACATACAGCTTTTAACTGCTGTGTGTTTTACATGCAGCATGGTTGAGAGCTTAAACTCTTTTCTATTCCCTTAAAATGAAAAAAAAAATGCACACCCAACAAATTTTAAATAGCATAGGAGCCCCTGCAATTACGTGAGACTAATCTTTAACCTCTCTAGCCTTGATTTGTATAATTATAATTGTGTTAAATGCAATGCCCTTTGAGTCAAAAATATCACCATTACTGTAACGGAAAAAAGTAATTTTTTTTTAATTAATGAGCAATTTGAAAATGTATGAAAGGAAACATTAATTTATGTTTTTCTTCAGCTATTAAAATAAGCTTATAAAAATATCATATACACAAATCACATCACAGTACAAATCTATTCCTTTGAGTTGAGAACTAAGCTTTTGGGTATCAAACACAGACATTTGCATATCAACAAAGACTTAATCACCAAATTGAACACAGCAAACGCTTAGCTCTTATTCACTAGGGTACACAAACACCAGCAGAGGTAGGGGCAAGGCACATTTAAGTCCAGTTAAGGAGGAGAAGAGTATTTTTATTACCAATACCAAAGCATATACGTCACTGCACCTGGTTAACACTGGTTCTCAACAAGGTCTTGAAGTCGATGAGACTACACAACAGATGCCTATTCAGGCTCAAGGATTCATCTCACATGGTTTTAAAAGCCTCCAGGGTAGACATTTACACCTGAATTCTCCATCTGCAGATTATGGCATTGCTATCTTTCTTTAGAGGGATCCATTTTTTTAAACACCAAACTCTTAACCCTTACCTCACCACAATATTTCACTATGACCCCAGTGTAAGTCTCTACAATCATGGGACAAAGAAATCCTGCTAGTGTTTTACATGAATTTTCACAACGTAACAGCACAGAAATTCTCTGCATTTTCTATATTCCTTCATTAGACAAGCTAGGATTAAGTTGCTTTCTTAAAAAAGTTATCTTTGTGCCAAAATTCCTCCTTCTCAATAGACATTTTTCTATCACAAAAGCTCCATACGTTTTATATTTCTTGAAAGCCATGTTTCTAAATGCAGCTCCTGGAATTACTCTAGGTGATTACAAAATCAAAGTAGCTTTGAATTATCTGTAAGGCTTTCCGATATTTTCAGAAAGCTTTCCTGGTGAAAACAGAGACAATACAATAGCAGCTTGCTTTAAGAAAATAATTCAAAATAAACTAGTTCAAAGTATGGCGAATGTCCTATATGTGAGAAAGTAACCCTTGATGTAACATTACTAAGTTTTAAGTCATTAGTCTATTTTAAAATAATGCATTTGGGAGAACAATATAATATTTAAAATAATGCAATTGAGGAGAGCAATTCAACTGGAGGACCTACTGACACAAGAGCTAGAACAGTCTTAAACATTGAGCCAGGCTGCAAGAAAATATTGTTGCCAAAGAATAAGCTTCTCATACGTAAGAACTGGCAGTGTTCTCACCATTCCATGGGAGGAGTCTTCACAAAGCTTAAAGTAAAGGAGAATGTATTGTATACTTAGGCACCATACAGAACTAGATTACATTTTGTTTTTCATTTCTGCAAAGTCTGTGTTCACATCACAGAGCTCACCGCACAGCAGGACCACATGGCAGGTGATTTTCTAGCACTAAGGAAAATTCTGCACCCAGGTGAAGCACTGCGTTACTCAGCCTCAATCACACCAACACCTTCCTCAGGGAGAAGCAAGAGAAATGGCATTGTCGCTATTATATTGTGTGTTACAGGCAGCAGCCCTTTCTCAGATGCTCTAAAGCAAGGGAAATGCAGAAAGGCAGACCACAGAACACAAGCCAATCCAAGGAAGAACATTGTGCTTAGAAAATGCACTTTGAAGCCTCCATTTCATCTGCCTCATGCAGCAGTCTTCATTTCTCTCTATTCCAAGAAGCTTGTTCCATGTTGATTTTTGATGTCTCCTAAGAAAGCAGACCTCTAAAGATTAGAGGCGCTTAGCATCTTTCGGTACTCTCAGGAGATCCATTGATCCAGAATCATTTCCATCTACAGATAAATTATTTTGATTTTCTGGAAAACAATTTCCTATACCAGGGCCTTCCAGTGGTCACTGGAGAAAGAGGAGCTTCCCTGTCCCCCTTCTCAATAAAATATTAATTCCTATACAGGAACAAGGACCAAAGAAGCTCTGGGGCTTTCAGCTAGAGCAAATCGGTTCTACTCAAAAACAGCACCAAGTATTTCTCCATGCTACAAACTGTTGCAGTACTTCCAAAAATTGCAGGCTCCTGGCTGTTTTTCTAATGCTATGGCTTCTGAAATTGGAAGATTACAATATAGCTTCACTGTCAGCAAGGTAAAACAACAAATCAAAAAACCCAACACCACACGGTTTCAAGAAAGCCTTATAATTGAGAAGATACTCAAAAGGCTCAAAAACCAGAAGGTGAAAACACAATAAAATCTATGCTTTAAAAAAAAAAAATGAAGACTTATTTTTTACTGAAGCAAAGTCATAAGCAAAATACATAATAAATATACTAATAAAATGTTTGTGTATGTTCTACAGCCAAATTCATTTGCCCAGAGAAAAGAGGAAAAAAAAATGCTAAACAAAGAATCAGAGGCCTAGAGGTTAATGAGGTATTTAAAACGAGAAATAGGAATTCATGCTCCTACTCGAATTCTCCAAATTATTTTTTTATTACAATACATTGTGCATCGTGGCTTTAGGTTTCCAATTCTGAAATTACCCCTATGACTTAACATTTTAAAATTGATCTTGGCAAGCCTGTCAACAAGGGAGGAGAAAAAAAGAAAAAAAACATTGAATGCCACTGATTAAACCTGAAAACAAGGGGTTTCAGGTTCCTTCATCACAGTAAACATGCAAATGGAACCTAGCTGACACTGCATAAAGAAATTAGACTTGAAAATAAGGCCTTGCTTCCCTAGGTCTAGGAACGTAGCATATAAAGCAGACAGACTTAATGTATTTGCATATGCAATGATAGCAACACTGTACATTATTTTGTTTCAAGCAAAGCTAGCTTCACCTTCCTTAATCTCCTGTTATACCGCTGTGCTCTCTACAGAGCAGCAAAAAGAAAATAATGGACTAGATAATAAGGGACTCCAAGAGCTTTTGCAATGTAACTTGGAAGTTGCATCTTCCAAACCAGGGCTCATAGAAGCTGCAGTGCTATAGAGCATATCCACAGCCATACCACACTCCAGGACGGAAACACAGAAATAGCCAAAAAATCTGCAGAAATACTACAGACACACCACATGACCCAAAAGTGACCAATGCAAAAAACCCAGTCACGACTTCAGGACTGGAAATTCAATGGCAAGCAACATGAACTGCTGATGTACCATTTGATTTACAACTAAAGCTCACTTCTAGATACAAAGTGAGATGGATACAAGAATGTGCAAAGAGAAACTGAACCGAGGAGTAAGATTACTTTTACATGACAGTTTTTTCGCTCTGTACAGAGGAGATCAACTACTGAAGCAACAATTGGATACCCAAACAACTGCGAGCTTTTTCTAGTGTGGTGGAACATGAAAAGCCTGACTCACTGCACCCACCTGGGCCTCCCTCAAGACACCCTTCTTGTGTGCAGGGCTCTATGAGGTGCTGCAAGCATACATCAAGCCCGTGGAATAAAGCGGAACTAAAAGACCCTACATAATTCACTACTGTTTAAATTAACTGGATTCAATCCTGAGTCATGTCTTTCACAAATCTAACATCCCCAAATTGCCACCCCTTCATGCCTGGGACCAGTAGAAGTTACATCTCTGCGTCTTTCAAGGTTTTTCTGCTAGTAGGGAGCTACCAGTCAGGCTGGTGCTGCTGAGTGCCTTCTGCAAGCCCTGTAACACATATGAAACCAAATGGGAGCTCCAAAAGGGACAGACAAATGGGCTTGGACTCCCACTTCTTTTTTAACAGTTAACTTAGACACTAGCTAATAAAGTGCTTCAGCCTAAAAGCCAAGTCCCACTGCTACCTTCAATGAAAATATTTAGTTTCAGTATTACTTCATGGTATGTTCAACCTGATATATCTTCAATTTACAAAGTATAAAAATGTGATTATTCCATAATGTGACATTGCCTATTAGAAATGAATGGAATAGAATTTAATCTGAATTGTATTACTAATTTGCATCTACACATATCTGCAGCTAGCTTCTCAGCTGGGAAGACAGAAATTATTTTGATTTATGTATTAATTAGATGGGTTCTTTCCATATTTAAAGTCCATTTCTGCTCTAAAGAGTGACTTTTTATACAGAAGTCTTACAAATTCCATATTTCTCTCCCAAATATTGTGATAAAAATAACTTGGGTTACAAGTGAGACTTATCTGCTTTCATATCTAACAAATTCCATCAAAATTCAACAAGATTTGTTACTTTTCATATGGTCTGCATTGGAGTCTCAACAAAGTAATTTTTTTTCTTAAGTTATCTCTTATTAAAGATATTGGGCTCATCTGAAGTCTGGCTCTTCAAGTTCTGAAAAAGGAAGCATCCCACTGAATAAAGATAACAGAACAGGTCTTCACTCTAGGTCTTCACAAGAAAAAATTTACAATAAGCTTCAAAAGATCAGGCTTTTGAAATAGGTAATTTGAGAAACTGTGAACACACTAATAAAGGTGTTTTTTCCTGGATCAGTAGGGACTTGTTCAATCACTGGCCTTTCATCTTTGTTTATATCCATTACAATACTATTCATATTACTAAAAGTAATTTTTCTATTGAGACTTTCATTCAACTCCCTTGCAAAAAAATATCATAAGGCATCTCCTCCTCCTCATTAATGTCTTACACCTATTTAACTTTGAGACTCCTTACTCGTTAATAAAGTTTATTGTAGTTTACTAAACCAATACATGATACAGAAGCTCAGCTACTCTCGGCCGGCAAGCATGATCTTCAACTGCTCTGGCTCCCTAACAGTCTATTCTGTTTTAAAGGTTTGAAACAGAATCCATCTTTTACAGTTTTTCTTTTTGGAGGGTTGGAAGATATTTGTCTGATTTTTAGCACTAGTGTTATAAGGTCAGAGAGCTCTGTACCAAAAGACTTTTTCAAAGGATGGCAGTACCAGTTTTAATAATTTTTTTCCACAATCAAACAATATCAAGATTTGACCTGTTTAATCTTGTCAGAGAATCCTTTCAATAATTTTGTCACCATATGCACAAGGCCTAAAGCCCGTGTCTCTCTGAAACGTGTTCAAATCTTTAAAAGCTTTTCCTTATAACAATTAAATGATATCCAATTTAATGATGATCTGATTTAAAGAGCTGATGATATCACATTTAATATATATCACACAAAAGAAATACGGATCTTGATAAAAATACATTTAGCAACTTTTTTTTTCTACCTCTATGTATTATCTCTTCATATGCTAATTCTAGAGTATCTAATACCCAATATACAACTTGCACATACAATATAATATCACCTTTTCCTCACTTTTTATTTGCCACTGAATACCAGTATTGGTTTTGTCCTAAAAAATGTACTTGTATTTGTACTTGGCAGCTATTTCACTTACCTTTGTTATTCCTACACAGCAATTTATTTCTATTTTCTTTTTTCTCTCTTCCTGCATTTTCATACATGCACCATTAGCATTTCCTTCAATAAGGCATAATATCTAACACATTTTCACAGTCTAAGAAAATGGTTCTCTATTCCCTGAAATATAACAGCCTTGTTTTTCAAGAAGTCATTTTCCTTTGCATCCAGCTCACATATATATCATTCCCCTAAACTGACAGGAGATTTTGTTCTAATCTCTGCACAATTCTTGACCATCAGGAAAGAAAACAGAGTGCTGCCAATTATTGCCATGGCATATGCAAGATTTAAACATCGTCTTTCTCACTCTCAAATTGCAAGCACAATCTGTCCTCAGAATGGAACATACATGTCCCCCCATCTCCTTGCCAAAAGCTGCCCTTTGGTGACAAGAAGAGTCTTCTTGTCACAGCTGCAACTGTTTTGCAGGGAAAGGTGCCTGGACGCTATGGAAAAGCCTGCCTCTCCCAAAGGTATAAGGTAAGACAGTAAATGAGCTAAGGCAAGACAGTAAATGAACAGGTTTTCCACATTACACCCTAAGCCAGTCCACTCTGCTCTATGGTGGCGGTCACACCACAAAAAGAAAAGCTGAGTGAACAAAAAGCAAACATTTCTGAAAATCAGATATTTCTGAAATCAGGTATTTCCCCAGACAACATAAACTCTGCCAGAGATCAAAGCGAAGAAAGCAGGACCACCAGACATCATCATCACTAGAGCAGAAAGATGTTGTAATACATCAGAAAGAAAGTGGAAAGAAAGGCTGGAGAGATTTCTACCTGTATCCTAAAGAGTAACAAGTCATTCAAGTAGCTCCTAGACTGTTCAGTGACCTTTTAGACTCACTGTGTCCGAACAAGTAGAATGGGTAGGAAGAACTGCTGGGAGAGAACACTGTGCTATGTAATTTAAGAGAGGGTTGGGGTAATTGGCTTGGTAACTAGGAAGCTGAATCCACCCGCAGTGGCAGGCAGCCTTTCTGGGGACAACAGCAATCAAGAGTTGGTGCAAGAAGCTGGAGGTGTACCTGAAAAATGGAGCAGCAAGGTTCTGTCCTGCACATCCATTTGGTGGAATAAAGGCAAATGCAACATAACTTCTGGCACCCATCTTAATTCATCCTCCAATCCTTGTTTTAAAATTACAGAGAAGGTGGGCACTGCATAGTAAAACAGGGCATGGAAGAACTGAAATAAGGAAAAACTATTATTCTCAGACCTTGCACAGTCACTTTTACAGACACTTTCTTTTGAAGTGCAACATCTACAGACTCTGTAGCAGGAAAAAGCATCAGGTGGCCAGACCTACTCTGCTCAAGATCTTCCTGGCATGACTTTCTTTTGTGAGATGGATTTCCTGGCAGCGCTGCTTTCAGATTTAGCCCCGAGTTTGAAGGACATGCAGACACTGCATCAAGAGATGACTTAATGAAGACACATTTAACTGCCAAGTACATGCGATACAGAATTTTTACTCAGTTTGTATAGCCCTTTAGTTTGACTGTTTCCAAATATAAGTCACTCCTTACTTTAGTATTATAAAAAACTTCGACTCAATGACCAGCATCAATGGGAGATATGTATCAAAATTCTTACACGGTTGAAAAAAAAAAGTTTCTAGAAGATAGCACTTGCTTTTCTGTTTCATTGGTTTGTTTTTTGATTGGTTTGATTGGTTGGTTTTGGCTTTGTTTTTGAATCTATTTTTTGAAGTGTTAAAAATTTGGCACAAATTGCTTTCCTTATTGAGGACTTAAATAGCATCAGTTTGAAGTTCCCAAAGTTAGCTAAATCCAGCCCTCCCACATGAAGAAAATAGCTCATTAGATCTTCTCAGATAAAACCCTATGAAAATTACTATGTTCTACAGCAAATGCATATTTTGGATTAATTCCAGATCAGATAGCCACCTCCCAAGGATGGTTTTTATAGAAAATAATTACTAGATGAATAAAATATAGCTCAACAGAAGATAATGTAAGATCAAAGCAATACTATTAAAAGCCAGTTGTATTCTGTAACTACTCTGGACTCAGAACATAAATATATCATCTGTAGCTTTAAAGAAGTGCATTGTGTAGGTAAGAGAATTTATTGCAATTACTCTGAAACTCTCTTCTTCACCATTAATTAAAGGAGCTTTTAAATATTTTCTTCAAAGATCTGAATAACTTATATAGCAAAACTTCAATGAAATGTCAAAAAACAAAAGCTAAATATCCACAACAAGACTTGAGACAAATCATTTTTATACCCCTTCAATCAACAGACATCTACATTATGATGTTTAGTAAAACAAACAAAACAATAACTGCAGACAGTATTATCAAAAAAGAGTTGCAAGCCAAATCAGGGCAGCAAATTCAAATTTACATGACTAGGATGGAGATCAGTAACTCATGCTCTGATCAGACAGACATAGAATTTGCAGTTCTGTTTTAGTAAATGTCAAAAATTGTAGGGAAAAAGATACACTTAAAGCAAGATTAGCTATACTGACATTCAGACAAACACTTTGAGAGTTAGCCACTTACAGAACACAAATGACATATGAGTTGATTATTGTACATTATTACATGCTGAAGCCAGCTGATACAATCAATTCTAATTCTGAAGAATAAGGAGCACTTGATGTCACTCTTCACTCCTGCTGTTCTATCACTACTCATCTTGCATCACTACATTTCCAGCCTCAGAATCCTAGTTTAATAGTAGTTATAGCCTCCTTTCTTCACCTGCTGATGTATTAGAATAGACTACTAGTCAGCAGCTGGTTTCTGGTAACACTTAGCTTTGTTGACTTCTATGTCAAACTGCCTGGGCTGATAACTAAGCTAATGATCATTGCAAAAGATGTTCTTGAGATTTCATTGCATCATGTTCCTCACCACTTCCTCACATTTTTGTACCTCAGTTCCATCTGTGAGAAACCCTAATTTTCTCACTCACCTGTTTGTAATCTTAGGTAACAAAATCATCAAACAAAACAACTCTCAAAATTGTTTCTGACTTCTCTTACTCATATGCTTGACACATCCCAGATCACCTCCATATACTACAACTCCTCTATTTTTGGTCTCTATAGCACTCACTATTAAAACCTTAGCACCTACCTTTTTTTGGCAGAAAATTAATGGGAATTTGAAGACAAGAAATCACACAGACTGCCCTAGTATATGTTGTGGTTGAAAATGCTGTGCTTTAAATGATGACTGTGTTCTACACATTCCTCACGTACAGTACAGCTTACAGCCAGAGCAATATAGGACTTCTCACCAGGGAATCCATTTTGCTCAGTAATGCTTCCAAGATGTCTCATATTATTACTACAGATGTGACCTGAAACTCTACACTTGGTCTTGTCTCCCAGAATACTCTGACAATAACAAAGACAACCCACACAAGTAACCCAACTGAAAACCAAATGCCACAACAGCTTTTAGGTAAAAATAAAATCAGCTTATAAACATCAACCTGTACCCAATCACAGATACAAGGATGCCTTTCACTGGAAACAGGCCCAGTTATACCAGTACCAAACTTTAAGATTGTTTGGATACTTGATAAAAAATAGTAGTCTTGGAATAGTCATCATTGTCCTCATTTATACTGCTCCAACATGCACTTCTAGAAATGCTCCAACATGCATTTCTAGAAATGAAATTTTCAACCACACAACATGCATTTCTAGAAATGAAATTTTCAACTACAACATATACTAGGGCAGTCTGTATGATTTCTTGTCTTCAAAGTCCCATTAACTTTCTGCCAAAAATTATTTTTCTGAATATTAGAACATACAGAGTAAGAAAAAGTACAACGTAACAAAGAGCTCTGCAGGGAAAAGAAAGATTATTTAAAGAGAGTCAACAGCCTTTCCTGATTTGCAATTTTACACCAGGGAACAAACAGCAAAGGGTCTGACTCAACTTACAGGACACTGCAAAGGGAGCAGAAATGATACAATTTCTGACTCATGAAGATCTCAGAGTGGGGGCAGGAATCTCCATCTGGATTCACCTTGAGAGGAGAGCACCTAGACAACGCATCACATGAATGATTCTGCAGCATTCTTCTCTCCACATGAAAGCACACTGAAACTGGGTATCACAGTTTGCTGCTGTTACAACATAGAGACAGATTGTGTCCTGGGAAATATTCTTTACTGGTGAAATTAAAAAAAAGGACAGTTTGAAGATGTGCTAAGAAAAACACAGGTCACATATCAGTCTTTGCATCTTTTACATCTTCTAACACAATGAGGCCCCAATCCTGTCCTTAGTCTACAGGCACTACAGGCATTACTATAATACAAATTATTAATAAAAACACCAAATAAGCAGGGGAACTGTGAATGTATCAAGGAAAAAATATACATATTTTTTATAGATCTATTCATAGTCTGTAAGACTCTGCTGACACCAAAGATGTTAGCTGTTTGCTGAGTTTTCATGAAGCTTCCATCCCTAGCCTCCTCCAAACATGAATCTATGAACTTTCTATATTACTGAATTCCAGTTCTTTTCTGCATGAACAGCAACAAAAGTTCAAAGCCTATTAGCTTCCATTGCTACCATTTTATAATACTTATATCAACTACATATCTCTCGAATTCTGTAATAAGGGAAACAAATATTGATTTTCAGTGTTACTGACTTACCTGCTTTGTTACAAGAAGATAAATCCTGTCATTGTTTTTCTTTATAAAGCAACATATAGCCCAAGCAACATACAAGAGAAAAACTAATTCAATAGAAATCAAAGCAATTTAAAAGTAAATCTGAAAATTACTACATCTCCCAAGGTACAGCGTGTAATATTTCTCTAATGTACATAAATTTGTACAATACAGCACACAAATCCCAAAGGGCGGTGTTTGGAAGCCAAGAGTCCCTCAGTGACAGAAAACCTTATTATTAAAGGAACAGGAAAAAGGCTAGTCAAACACTGAAATGTAAAGTTTAACTTACATCAGCTTCTAACTAGACTTTAGGATCTCAAATTAATCAACCTCGTTGCAAGAAATAGCTCATGGCAAAAGATAATAAAGTTAATGTAGAAAAAGCGCCTAAACAAACAAACAAACAAAAAAGCAGTTTTACTATTTGATTTCATTAGAGATTCATCTGCCCTGTACAAGTA
>JAVCKT010096448.1:0-13069 GCA_032273925.1 Rhynchotus rufescens
CTTTGTTCTTCAGAGTATATTGAATATCCTGAAGTGCAATCCTATAAAATACTCATCAATTAATATATGTGCTTGTTACAATTAATTATTTGCATAACTCAGTCTATCAGGAAACTGAGTGCTCTACAAAACATTACACAGGCACACACACAAGGATAATCACATCTCCCTTGCTTCTCACAGAGACCTGCTTTTCATGCCTGGGGAAAAACATAATCTAGTTCTTTTCAGCTATTGTGTTGCTTGCTATAACTTTTAAGTGCTGCCAAAATACCCAGCTAGTCTTAAACTAGATAGTTGGAATACTGATAGCTGCCAAACTGTAGTCTCTTAAGAGGTATTCTTCCTATTTTTCCATCTTATATTCTTTCCATATGATTTTATTTATACTGCTAGCAGGACCTAAATCTGCTAGTTTAAAGCTAGCTTGGATAAGATAAAATAAGTTGCTGACACCTTATGACATACAGCCTTTTCATTTTGTTCTCCCTCACCTCAGAATATATCTATACACTATGACTTGATCCAAATTAGCTATCCCTTTAGCAACTCTGCATTAAGTAATCCTTTAAATCTTTCCTTATATGTAATGTCCCAAGTCCCCAGACAATTTCTGTAGTTCTTATATGAATTTGACAGTACACCTTCAGTACTCGAGCCTCAATACAGTACTCTGTGTCCATATAAAAAATACAGTAGGTTACCACAGTAACAACCAACTTAGAGGAAAAACAACATCACTAACAGGTATGGCAGAAAAGAAGAAACTGTATCTCCAAGAAAATTTATTTCTTGCATTGGCGATTCTAAAAATGGGCACAAAAAAAAGGCAGTGTTACAACATTTGCTTCCATAACACTATGAAATTTGGTACAAAATTACTAAGATCATGTAGGATGAGAGCTTGGAGTTATTCATTGAAAACATCAGTGCTAAGCTCATGAGTGATCAAAGAGGCAAAGAGAGCTGAAGATGGCAAAGCAGAATATTGGGGAGGGAGTTATAAATAATGTGGAAAGATCATCCATAAATTCAACATATAGTAATAAGCCCTTAACTTGAATAATACTTGTGACTCTTTTTGTGCTATCTCAGAAAGGATATAAAAGCATCACCAAACACAGGAGATTACTAGAACAGCTTTTACCTGAAGAAAAACTAAATTTGTACCTAGGACTTTCCCATCTGGGAAATAGTCTTTGATAAGAAAGGTCCATAAAACCTGAACAATGTAAGGAAAGTGAATAACGCAATTATTCACTGTTTCTCACATTTCAAGAACAAGAATATGCCCAATGAAATTATAAGGTAGCTGGTTTAAAAACAGATAGAAAGGATTTAGTTATTCAATGCATAATCATGTTGTGAAAATTACAGGATGTGTTGAAGGACAAACAGAAATGTATTCATGAAAGATTTTAAAAGTTGATGGAGGATAAGTTATCACATAACTATATACAACTGTTAAATGTGATGGCCCAAAGAGAATCACCAGAAAGTCAGGAAAACACTGGCCTCTGGGAACTGAGGGGGCATAACAAAGAAGAACTCATTTGATATATGTCTATTCTTAAACCCGACATAAACACGTATCTAACATAAATCACGTGCTCCCATTCTGAGCACCATAAAGAACAGGATATTTAGCTGAGCAGAACTTCTCAGCTGCCTCAATATTTCAATTATTTGTGGACTAAAAACATAAATATTTATAGTTAGATACAAATACAGAAATGTGTTACATTAAGCAGTGAAACACCAAAATATTTTTGTAAAACAGATTCCACTGCTTGGTATAAAAAAAAACATGAAAAGTTTCACTTTTTTAGTGTATATCTTTATACATTTCTTGCCTATTAATTAACATTTTTTTAAGGTACATACATATGTGTGTGTTGGGATACCCTTTTATCTCAAGAACTGAGCAGGAATCACTCCTTTAAAATGTATAAGCAGAAGAAAAGAAGGTGTAGCATTTCCCTTTCATATAGTAGTTATTTATATAAAAATGGTTAAAAGAGTCATCATAAACCTGAGATTTCCCAGATATAATTTACTTTTTGCCTGACAGTAAATGTTGTTTTCTCTTCTCTCCATTTATGGATCAACTATATTGTCATTCTTCAATGACCCAACCAACAATCTACAAGTTTACACTTATCTTATGTCTTTTACTTGAATTTATTCCAAAACAAAACAAAAACAAACAAACAAAAAAATCCCACAAAATAGTAATAACAACATACAGTCCATGGTTACTTATAACTAGAGCATCAGAATCACATAACACACAATATAAGAGCAATAGCTCAAAGTTACATAGAGTAGGTCTAGCAAGGACCTCAAGACATAAGAGTCTCAGCACACAATTAATACACCTATGGCACTTCAGTGTTAAAACTTCCAAAGGCAACAATTTTGTAGTCCTTCCAGTGCTTAGCTATGAGTTTCATTAGAAAATTCTTCCTCATATCTGGCTTCAATCTCCATTGCTAGAATTGAAATCCATAACTTCCCAGCCAACTAATCAAAGGAGAAAAAGCTATTTTCCCCACTTCTTTCTAACAAGAACTGGCACGGATTTCAGCTATCCTGTCTTGCCAAAGCAGCCTAGATCTTTTGCTCTTCCTAGTCCTTATACTTTCTTTCTTAAATCAATGCTGGTCACTGTAATTAGCTGTAGGCTTTTTGGCACTGAGTAGAGAAAAAAGGACACTCCTATTTATATATCCCAGTGAAGTAGAGCATGTGCCTCTTTTATATCTGCATGGCTTTGTTTAATCACATTCAGTTTGTGGCAAACTCCAATACTTAGCATCTTTTAATAGTAACTATGTCCTGTTAAATTATTTCTATTTGGGTAGCTGATTATTTTGACTATAGCATCATTCATTTGTCCTAAATAAACTGCATTTTGTTTTTTCCCTGATTACTTCTTCAGTTCATTAAGACCTTTTACTCATTGTCTAGTCCCGCCTGTGCTTGCTGTCCCCTGGGACTACTGAACACTCTAGTTCATCTTTCTAATCGGTAACATTTAGGGTACAAATTTAAGGCAACCATTTTAGGACTTCACATGGTACTTTAGGAGGTTGTCCTTTTTACGAAAATGAGACTGTAAAGCAGTTTTGTGGCCATCTTGTGGCTTTGTGTAGACTACACTTTTCCAGAGTCTTTAAGAAAATACCATCGCTATAAGAAAATACCATCGCTAAAAAAGAGGCAAGCAGTACTCCATAGAGGCAGTAACCAGAATGTAATGCCTAGAATACTTTTTTCTAAATAAGCTATAAGATAGGGTAGCAGCAGTGGGCTTTTGTATATATCACAATTCAGACTATCAGGATAAACTGTTATTGAAATATGTAATAGCATGTAGAAAACTGTATTACACAAGAAAAATTTCAATTAAGAGATACCTATTAAAAGTTTCCAATTGTGTCCGCTAACTGTCTTAGGGTTGAAAAAACACAGATTATGTGTGTGCATATGTAGTAGAAAATTGTTACAAGCTACCATAGGTACTGTTTAGTAGACCTAATTCTTTCAGGATAAACTGATCATTAAAAAAACTACTAGTCACTAAAATGAATAACTACAGTCTAGAGAGACTGTAGATACAGAGATAAAAATGCAGTTTCATTTAGATATAAAAATGCAGTTCATATAGAATCCCAAAAACTTCACCAAGTAAACATTTTAATGAGCACAAAATCAAGAATTAAAGAGATAGAAAATGTCAGAAATAAGCTTTCCCATTTCTTTAGTTTGTTCCCCTTTTCACATGCAAAATGACAGTCTTCAATGATAGTTACCCTTTTCAGAAGAATCCAACTATGTTCACTATTGAGGACAATTTGTTTTACATTTTTATTTTTCATTACATGATACTAGCAATCAATTCTTATTAATTATTTAAATTATGCTCAGAAAATATTTCTATTTACTTTTCTATTTTTTCTATTTTACTTTTTCAAATTTATATTTATTTTTCCCTAAAGTTCATAGGCAACTATTCAAATGCACTTACCCTTTAGAAAAAAAAAAAAATTTACAGAAGTTGAAAAGAGGGCGATTTGAGAGAAAAAAAAATGCATATCTACTTTCAAAACCAAACCAGATACTGACAAATTCATCAGTGTGTCAGACATATTGTACCTACCTTCTGAGCCCTCACAAGATGATTTTCCTTTGCCTCTGGCAGACATAGTTGTCTATTTTCTCCATAGCCTAAGTGTTAACGGATAGTCTCAATAAACAAAAGTTTCCAGGAATGATTTTTTTTTGAGGAGAGCATACCATTCTTTATTTTCAACAGCTCATCTTGCTTTTCCCAGAGAAAAATCCTAAGTTACTCCAGATAGATTCAGTTTGGATCAGAAAGAAATGTTTTACTGCTTGCCTTCTCATTTTTGTACCAGTCTGTCTTTTCAGTTCTTTTTAAAATTGTCAGGCACAGTCTGCCTAGGATTGCTGGACACAAAATCTAGTTCGAGTCCTCCACAGACTACCAACTTACTTTCTATCCTGGCAAATAAATAACATTATTTGTGTTCAAGAAATTCCTTTTTTTGATCTATAATTATCAATTCACCTGTTTTATTTTTCTGCATTGACTTTGCCTAGATTATGTCTTTTGATTAAGGTCAGTGATAAAAATGCAAACCAGAATAGATGAAGAAAGGAGTGCTGAAGTATAGAGCACTCAGATCTGATGATTTCCAATTATTATACTGAGGTAATAATTTGCTACACATTTAATATATGTTAGACATAATTAAAACTAATCTCATTTTTTTATTCAAATTGTTTATTTGTCTCAAGACAGACAGCAACCAACAGATTAATAATTACTAAGGCCAATTAACCATTTAAAGTAGCCATTTAAATTTTAATTAACTTCTTTCCATTATCTAGAACTTCCCAACTTCCCTGTTGTTGCTTGAGAGATCATCTGGCCCTTCTTTCAAGTTTTGCATAGGATGTCCAGGTTATAACGAGAGCAAGTAAGCTCTTTCCTATAGGTGAACCATAAGGAAGTATTTAGTTAGTGATCAATACTCCAGTTATAGGTCTGAATCAGTTTTGAAATAGCTATCATGTAACTGGACAGCTTTCCTATTGATTGAACAGCTTTTGTACTCACTGTAAAACCATTTGGTATTAGAGAACATCTGTTATGAAATTGAAAAATATCATAAAGAAACCCTAAATTAAATATTTATACGTAAAAGTCTATATAAAATTAGCTTCTTCAGTTGCTCTCCCAGATAATTTCAGAAGACACTTATCTCACCTCTCCATGATGCACAATCAGATTCTTAACACAGAGAGGGAAATCTGTCAAACTTTCTCTCCTTAGATATACTAGTAAGATACAATTGCTTTAAATATGATGCATATGGGCCCATTCAAACTTTTCAAAGAATAAGCATATCTAGTAAAATCCCTGTACAATGTTTTCTCATATTTCTTTCACTGTTATTGGAAAAAGGGGGGAGGGAGCAAACACTATTTATCATCAGTGTTGAGCAAGAAATTCTAAATTATTTTGATACAGTAAAATAAACTGAGTAACAGATCCCCCCATGTGGATTGCTGTTCAGCAGGTGAGGTCTGCTTGAGGGGTGATCCTTTGCAAATTAGGGTTATATTTTAAATGGTTATATTTTATAATCATCAGGATTATATTTTAAGTGAATTCCAGGACAAAAAAAGGAGAAAGTTTCTTTCCATTGCAATGTCTGGCAAGGATTTGGCAATTCTCTCTTGCATAGGCAGCCATCTCCATTCTTTTTCTGTAGTGTCAAACTTATAAACAAAATAATTAATTGCATTCTGTAAACCAAATTTCTTATTGTCTTATTTCTTTTTTCTTATGTCATGTCTTATTTCTAAATAAGTCTGACATCTTCCATGGGTAACTGTTTCTGCAGAACCCTCTCCTAAGCAAACACGTAGTCCCCAATTGCAAAGAGCCTTTCACAATCCTTGTGGCTGAAACAAGGGCCAGCATTTGTCTTCTTTATTGACAAGAGGACTACCTGCATGAGCAACTCAAATCTAAAGGATCCAGGAAGTATGGAAAATCACACAGCAGAAGTATGTTGTACTCTACGGATGGTTAAAAGTGTGTGGACTTTTAGGGAAATTCCTGGAAATACATGCTTGGTTATACTCAGAACATGCACAACAAACTATTATTTTGACTAAATATGCTGCTGCATTTATTACCTAATGTAACAAATGCAACCAATATACAAGAATGAAAGCGTGCATATAATTGTAAAGAAAATTGAAATGTTGATATCCTACCTTGGAATTGTGTGAATTTGATCGTTCCCATCCTCTCTCCATTTCTGAAAACAACTTGACCCTAAATAAAATAAGTAAATACCTTTAACATTTTATAAATCTCTCATAATACAGTTTCATTAGAACTGCAGGTTTTTTTCTTTCCCTACTGAGATTATACAACCAAGGTTTAAATGAGATAGTATATGCAACTCAGACCAAAGTAATCCATGTTATCACTCATTTTTCAAGGATGAAAACAGAGGTAAGAAAGAGTCAATAATTTCTGCAATCTCAGCCAATGAATCATATGCAAACAATTGATTTTTACTGTATGACTGTTCTAGCCTTACATATTACATAGTAATGTACATAGTATTATGTATATCTAGTATACATAATAACTATGAAAGATCACGCAAGTAAATGTTTCTCTTGGAAAAAGCTATTTATAACAATGTTTATGGATGCCATGAGATTTTTTGCCTTGACTTTGCATTACATTAACATAGATGTCTTACTATTCTTCTTAAATCTAATGTGTTTCAGCCTCCTTTTTATGCTATGCTTGTCAGTCTTCAACTTAATGGTCATTTAATACTGAAGCCTCCTCTCACTCTGAAGCTCTCCTCCCAGTAAAATATTTCCATCTTTAAGGGATGACTTAAATTAAGAAAAGTTCTTTTTATTTTTTTTACTTAACTCTGTAATTTCACACTGAACTCTTGATGTTTAGAGTGAATGTTAAGAGTTTTCATTAATTATGACGAACGATCATTTCATTAATCATTCATTAATTCTAAGAGAGATTTTCTATATTTTGAATTTGCAGTGGAGTGTTGAGCAACTGCATATAGATCACTGTTTTACTGAATTTACATTTTGATTATCATAATCATTTCCATTAATCTTTGTTTTAGCAGACATCAAGATAAGACAAAACAAACAAAAATGTAAGGCTTCAATACAGTTCTCTGTGTAAGCCTCTCCTGTTTTGAATAACCCCTTCTGGTCACTAATGATCGAAAACAGCTATTCCTCTGTTTAGAGAAAAGTGCAGAAGAGAACCTTAATTTTTGTACTCTGTAAAATCCTATTTTAAATAAATGGATAGTATTATGGTACAGGTATCCTCCCAATGAGAATTCTCAACTCTGAAAGGACTATCTGAAACATCCTTATGTTTCCCGCAAGCCACAAAACACTTCTCTTCAAATAACATAGTGTAACACAGTGTAAAATATCTAGCACTGAGGATTAAAAGACCAAAACCCAATCTGTGACAAAAATAGGAAGAGAAATGAATAGCATAAATTCTGGCAGCACTTATGTAAGAGCACAGAAACTGCTCCTCCTGAAAATTAATTTTGAAATAAGTCTGACCAAGTGAGTGGTAGCACAGTTCTGGGAGAGAACATAATATGATAGAAGGCAGATTAGGTACTCCCTTTACAGTCCTCATCCAACTTCCTCTTATTAAGAAGAAGTAATACTTCATATCCATTAATTTTTAAATATAATGTACTACTAGGTTTAAGTAAAAAATAGTAGATGTATGGGAAAGAACATTCCCAAGAAGAATTCCAAGGAGATAGGCAATGGAAGCTATCCAGATTGTTCTACAGGAAAAGGCTCATCAACACGTCATGTTGACCCTCAGTCTAACCATGGTTGGGCCTGGGCCAGGTTGGTGTTACACTTTGCATCGAGATTGGCAGTGTGCAAAATGTGCTTACTACACAAGTATATAAAAACTACATTTTGTGCCCTTTCAGCATTCCTTGCCATGGACTGATGCTCAGCAGTGCCAGGACACTCTCGTCTATTATCTCCATTGGGAAATCACTGGGGAACCTTCATTCAGATGTAGAGGTAATAAATGCTCAATATATACTGCAATGTCTTGCGTTTGTGCATCCATCCGTACTAGGATTCCATCTGGAGCCCCTGCCAGACCCTTACACTTGACATAGTTGACAGGATACATAAATGACAATGCTGTGGCCAAGGAGGGCAAAAAGGGAGGTCAAGGGCCAAATGGAGTGATGGGAGCCAGTAACTGCATTGCTTGCCACCCTGTCAGTCTCCAAGGTCTAGCCGGAGTTGGCACAGGGGAAAAATGTTACATATTTTACAGGTTATGCCCTTCTGTGCTGCTTTGGAAGCATTTTGGAAGCTAACCAGCCAGTCAGCATGGGCACTGTTGACAGGCATGTAAGCCTCAGATAATGAGATACCATCGCCGCAGCAACAAGTAAAGGAGCTGCAGGAGAATGAAGATTTGTTTAACATGAAGGTTAAACACAGGAGATGATTATGACCCAAGCTGAAAAGAGTCAGGAATTAACCCATAGGGTTAATGGCTTCACAAATGGCTTCACAAATGGCTAACAAATGGCTAACCAATGACATGCATTACAGTAAAACCCCAGCTACAGTTGTAAGGTGAGAATAATAACCTCCTAGGACCTGGAGGAGTGGGATGGTAATATTTGGAGTACTTCATCTGACTTGGAGGTTTATTTTGGATTAGAGGGTGAACTGGCTCTTGTGAAGTTAAAGGAGAGGCAAACAGATGGGAACATAGTGAAGCAATCCAGGGTCCCAAAGGAACTGCATGTTTTTTTAAACTGTTTTCCAGAAGCAGTCTGGAGAGACTTTGTAAGCCTGGTTAGTGAGAGCATGGGATGCAGGTGCCAGACCACTTGCTGTGTTAAAAGAAGAGCTGAATTTTACAAATTCATTATCATTGGATCCTCAAGTACAATATTATCTTCCCAGTTACCTTCTGCATTAGATGGTGCAGGGAATGTTATTGTACCTCCAATGTTGTATCAGTGGTTATGCACCTCTGTGCTAGGTGCTTACCTGTCCACAGGTGAACAAGTTGCTACGGTGCCAGAGGCACCGTATTTTTGAGGAAGGCAGGACAGTGTTATGGTTATCCAAGGCTAGGCACTGGATTAGCAGATAGAGACACACCAGATGGTGTGGAAATAAAACGGCAGATGAAATCCAAATATTAAGGGAGGTTTCAGGTGTCTTAAAGCCATTGCTACTAGGCACAGTAATGCCTGCCACTGGGATAGTGGGGGCTTTGGTAAACAATATAAGCTCCTTTCAGAAGCCTTTCAGTGTAATCAGGCAATCTACACAGCCCCCTGCTCCTATGCTACATACTCTAGCATAGATTTAGCCACTCAGAATCCATTGGCTTTAGACTCATCTTTCCTGTCATGCACAAAACAACCATCTGGGACTCAATGGATCTTAACTCCTAAACATCTAGGTGTTGAATTATTAAACACTGTAATTCATAACATCTTCCATCCTCCAAACATCACATTTAAGACAACAGTATTCAAAAGGAAACGAAATATATTTAGTGTATCAAATGAGATAGTTAGAAATACCCAACAAGCTTTCAGTTATGCCCAACTTCCCTGATGAAACAAAGCAGCAAACTTCAGACTAAGGTGACCTCTGAATCAAGTCACTGGTGACCTCTGAATCAAGTCTAGCCCCATCATTTTTACATTCATCCCTCAGATATACCCTTGCTCCTAATGTTCAATCTATTATTGACCAGACATAAAACAGCAGGCAAAAATGAGCAAGCTTATATCTAAGGACTAAATATCTCTCTGGACCAGAGGAAAGTTTTCCAAAACGTTATTCCCAAATGAGTAAGTTTCCCAGACGTGAAAGCATGGATGCCAGAGAGAATAAGTGCAGAAGAAATAAGACAAACCCATTAAATAGAAGATGTTGCTAAAGAGATAGATAGAACTCAGAAAAATAATATGCAATTCATGATGGTGATAGATAAGAAGAATGAAGAACTGTTGTTCCTAAGATTCCATAAAATTAGAAGTAAGGGGCGTTCACTGAAATTATTGAGACATTAGTCTAAATTAGGAAAAGATTGGTGACATCTTTCTCTTTAGTTTTTGGTAGGTTTGTTGGTTGTCTTTTTTTGTACAGCATTTAATAAATCTCCTGAATTTTCGGGGCAGGTTGGGCGATGAGGTGGGGACAGGAGGAGACAGAATTTTTTATTTGGTTTTTTTTTTTGAATTAGAAGACTTGAAAGGAGATTGCTATATGGAGTCACCTCCATAGGCTATTTCATATATTCTTAAGTAGTTTTTCTGTGATATCTTCTGTGTAGAGAAAGATAAATGAGAAATCAACTTTATCTCAGATTTCAGTAACTATTTATGATCTTTTAAACAGGTTACAGAAAACTGCTTCAACATGAGTGAAAAAAGGAAAGGAGGAGTAGATGTACAAGTTGACATCAGACATCACTTGCGAATAAGGATATTCTCAGGAAAGAAATATATAGAAGACACTTCTGCTGGCAATGGGAATGCGAGATAAGGATCCTTATCAGAGCCCAAAACTGCTTCAGGCAAAATTACCCAAGCAATTTTCATAAAAAAGATTTGATACAATTTCTCATATTTGCAAAAAGATGATCTTCCTGTTGCTGCTACGGACAGTTGTGTTATTGCCCAGCTGCACCCTGTGTCTCACAGAATAACTAAGAATCTCTACAAATTTTCTGAATATTTTGGAAGTGAAGTGATAGACACTGGAATAGTTTGTAGCAAATTCTATCAAGTCTAGCGATAAAACCAAATACCTACCCAATTTCTTACTCTGTGGCTGGCCAGTGAAGCATGAACAAAGTAATTCTGTTACACTTGATTCAGTCTCTTTCAGATGTATATAAAAACATTGACGTTGAAAAGTTGTTCTATCAAGGTATCAAAAGAAGAGGAAGCGCTTTGAATCACCACTACTAGGAATTAAAACCCTTTTCAATATCAGTTTCAATGTTAGTTTCAACAGAGAATTTAAGAGAATTAGAATTTAAGATTCTAATTCCTTTATTTATTATCTACATTTATTTACATTTACATATCTGCATTTTTTATCTACATCTTATTTAGTTACATTTTACACTGTAGATATGACCAACGCTGCTTTTTTAATGTGCTCTTGATGTGAAAAGTACACTAAGAAAACACTGAAAACAAATATTAAATGAGACTGAGCATTTTCTAAAATGAAGAATAGAAAATGTCAACAATTGGTTAAAAATCTATTATTAGTAAATTGTGAAATTATGGCTACTTTAAAATATTCTAAAACTAATGCACTACAGTGTTGTAACCAAGAGCATAAGTGAGATCTAAAGGATATGAAATTATATATAAAGTCAGAATGAGAGACTTCACAGATATGCTGAATATTACATAGAGGTGAGATATTGTTTCTATTTAAAGAAATCATTCTAAATGATTTTAGAATTTTCTATTGCATAGAAAATGATCTGGCAACTAGTACGCTAATATAGTATTAGAGCCTTATTTATTCACTGATTTTTTTGAGGGGGGGACGAGACGAGACTTTTTTGTTTTGTTTCATTTTTCAACAGAAAGAGTTTTCTAAAATAATACCAGCAGTTCAGCTATAGGTTTAGGTGAACCAGCATTCACTTCATAGAATAAAAAGTCATTATGTCAGTGCAGAAAAACCTGTGGTATAACTTATATCACAGAATCACAGAATGGTTGAGGTTAGAAAGGACCTCAAGAAATCATCTAGTCAAGAAAACTTCTAGCACTGTTCTTCCACCAGTGGAATGAACACTGCCATTCCAGAAAGATATGAATTAATGAGGGGAAATTCAGAAAGCCACAATATAGAGGCAGTTTTTGCCAACATCATGAATGTCAAGTAGAATTTCCTCTTTCAGGTCATCATATTTAAATAAATGGTGTGGTCACTGACTTATCAGTTCTTAATATATAATTATATATAAATAGCAGTGGATTTAAATCCAATTAAGGACATAGGGATTCATTTCTAGGAAAGGTTTCATCTATACAGAATAGTTAAATGCTTGAATAAGAAGTAAAATGGGATATTCCTGCAAATATTTGAAGGAGACAATAGTCAATGATAAAAGCAGATTAGATCTGCAGCAGAAAGAAGGGTAGGAGAAAGAAATGGTTTTGTTATAGACATTAAGCTTCAGTCATGATCTGTAAGAATGTGTTGCAAGCATAGAAATGATAGCAAAAGAGTAAGTAATCTTGTGGTGAAAGAGTGTGGCAAAGAGTAAATTATGGGTGCAGACTTTCAAGGCTGTAAACCACATTGTCACTTTGCAAAGCAAATCATTTGCATTTGATTAATCAGAATAAGTGTTCAAGTCATAAAAATACTCCAAGTTAAGAATATCAAGCTTGCCTTGTTTTGGCTGCCAATTACCAAAGATAAAAAGGATATAAATTTAAAGTTCAATTTACTTAACATCTTGTAGTTACTATAGTTAACTTTTCTCCTTACTATAACTCAAAGAGATTTGTAACTAAAACAAGAACAGTCTTGTGAATGCCATCAGACTTCATTATTTGTTATGATGAATTAGGGTATTTTTGTACTAATTTTACTAGTTTGCATAAAAGCAGAAAATAATTTTACTTTATCATGGAAATTAAAGATGCCCAACCCTTTCCACAACCTCACTGCAGCATAAGAGATTCCTTTGCTGTGTTTCTAAATTTGGACTAGGCTTTCTTTAACCTTTCTTTCTTTCTTTCTTTCTTGCTTGCTTGCTTTCCTTTTATCTACATCTCAGCTGCAACTATTTTTGCTTGTTCTCCTCCCTATATGAGACCCACATGTACTCATATGTACTGTCATTACTGAATTTTGTTGAAAGCGATTTGAAGAATACTTGGTATGACAGAAAATAAGT
>JAVCKT010096449.1:0-13066 GCA_032273925.1 Rhynchotus rufescens
AGCATCACTGCACCTTTTAAGCTACTTGTTTCTGCATGCAGTCCCCTGACCTTATTTCCTTTTGATCCAGAATGTAGCTAGAAATTGTCAGTAATAAATCCTATATAATAAGTGACATTTTTCTTTAAAGTGCAGGTAGGGAGATCCTTTTTTCATGCTTTGGTGGAAGAGGGTGGGAGGTGGCAGTTTCCTCGGTTAATCTTGCAAGCTGTACCTTTGCTCTCCTCCTGAAGCCACTTATGCGGGGGGGGGGGAAACCCAAGTTGTAGGTTATTCGCTTAACATTCACGTTCTGCATTTGAATCACCATCCTCTGTTGGAGTATTTCATACCAAAAAGAGTATTTTAGCTATGACATCTGCACTTCTCATTTCTATTTATCTAAGAAGCCCAGACTCTAATACTTTCACTGCCTACTTTCATTTCTCTGTCAAATTTTGGAATACAGAATATGAGGAGAATAGAGCTCCTAATCTGCAAGGGATCTGGTGTGCACTGAACACAAGAAACATGTGGCAATTCAGCACTCAGCATCTCTGCCATTTGACAAGGCCGCCAGAATTCGAGTCAGCTCAACTTGTGTGTCTTGTAACTTTTATCTGCAGAACAGATTTTGGGGATATACAAAGCAGTGGCATAGTGTTTCTTAGAGAAGAGCAGAGACAGGGGAAAAAAGAATGATGAAAGTAGGAGCAAAAAGATGTACTAGACGATTGAAGAATATAGCCCTTGAAACAGTACAAAGGAGAGAGCAAGTGTGACTACTAAACTATTATATATTGGCATATACATAATTATACAGGAGCATCAGCTTTAATATTTCCTATCTACAAAGCCCTGAACAGTGAAATGATCAGCACGTCTCCAGGTATGATGATGCGAATGTTCTAAAAGGGCCTGTAGTGCAAATAGCCTCTGCTGGGCTCCAATAAAGATTATTGGGATATTAATCCCATGAGTGAATTGCAGTAATAAAATCTATCCTAAGCTAGAGATTGGTGATGAAAAGAACAAAGTTATAAGAACAAATGTAGAGATTTAATGTTCCACATATTCTGGCCTGCTAGCAAAAAAAATGAATCTAATGCCTGCCTTCCCTTCTGAAATTCCCAGATAACACTTAATTTGGTGATAGAAATGAGTAATAGTATAAGAAAAATATTCCAGTTTTGTAATTTTTCAGTTATTTAAATCAGGACATTGACATTCTTGGAAGCAGCTCATCCTTTTCTTTCCAAAATCATTGAGGTGGATGAAAACACCAGTTATTTGCCATTGTTTTACATCCTTTTTATCCTGCTGTATTTAGCATTCAAATTCTGGAGAGTACTGCTCTGCTATTCAGACTGGTGACTGGTTGGGGACTTCTCAGGCTTCCTCTATCTTGGATTGATCTTTAATGGTTCATGTGCACATATACTGTTTTTTCTGATTTTTATAGTCTTTGTTTGAGTAGAAGTTTCCCCAAGGCTAATCTGCATCCTGCATTTTATTTTTTTATTACTATTATTTTGCAGAAGCTTGTACTGCATGTCCTCAACTAACTTAAGTATGTATGTATAGGGCTTTCTTACCATTCTGTTTCATATGTACAACTTAAAGATGGACTCTGCTGAGTCATAGCAGTTTAAAAAATGAAATTGAACTTTTCCCCAAGCAATCTGGCCTTGGTACCTGTGAGAATCCACAGGTTAGCATGCATAGGCTGCTGCTTTGGACTTTCTGGGTTGCAGTTTTACATCTCTTCTGCAAACATTGCAAGCAAAATCAACTCCTTATAACAATTTACAGTAAAGTTTTATATGTTAACTATACGTTACATAGTTCTTAAGAATATGGATATTGGATTATCCAGGTGTTGGTTATGGTCCTTTTTAATTTGTTTTAATTGTGCAAAGTCTGAATTGAAATACTTTTGTGTGGAAGCTTGAATATACCTTGGCTCTAAATAGTCTTTGCGTATCTCAAAACATCAGGCATGGAACAAACGAAACCTAGCAGTTTCATAGGTGAAATAGCAGTTTGAATTCCCTACAGCTTATATATTAGCATATTGCTCTATATGTCTTTGACGCATTTTGAAATTAACAGCTGAGAGAGAATTTCCTGTGCGGGAAAAGCTGTTGACTCTTTCATATCCATGCAGTGCCCTTTGTGTTTGTGTATCATGCACGTGCCAGTGATCACAGATGACTTTCCAGAGGCTTTGATAAGTTTGGGTTGACACCTGTATTTGAAGAGCTCTTGAAATCATTATACTTTTGAGAGTATGGGGTTGTACTCGATACTAGAATGATGTACGGGGATAAACTATTTTATCCATGCTGTACACCAAATTCATGAGATTTGAGGATGTAGATGCTTGTTATTGCTTGCTTGTCACAAGCATGTGTGAAATTTGGAGTAGTAGGTCTTTTAATATTTCTTTAATAGCATTTTAAATAGGTCTTAACTTTTTATGATATCATAAAGTGCTTGCTTCGTGATGCAGCTACATCTACCATGCTGCTGCTTCAGCAGCCTCTTAAATCAGCACAGTCTGCAACTGCTCAGCCCCCTTCACTGGAAGGGCCACTCGGAGTCCAACTCTATGCAGTGTGGCCAGTGTTCGCAGTTACTATAACATCCCTTCTCGTTGTTTTTCCAGCTTGTGTTCACTAGCACAACCCAGTGAGAATATCCTACAAAAAGATAACTTTTTTAAAAAGTAGTTTTGCAAACACGGTTTGCCTTAGACCAGTGTAATATTTTAAACTTCAGAGTGCAAACATTTCAACTAAGTACATTTAATTATCATTTTAACATTTAATGTTAATTATCAAAATGACTTTTTAAAGAATGCATAACATTTTATAAATACAGAGTAGAAGAAGAGCATTTCTGAATGCCGAAACAGTGGTTATTTCCTCACCATCTGCCAGACCTGACCTCATAACTTAGCATCTCTTCCAGAGTGCAATCCACAAAAAGTCTGAGGGTTGGGAGGTAATATCATTTTCCAGAGGCCTCCCAAGGAAATGAAAATACATAAATTGTGAATCCATAATGGGATAGCAAAGTGCCCTGCAGTATTTTTTTCAGCTAGCAGTGTGCTAAATACAGAATTTAATTACATATCTGGCAGTCACAGTCACCTCATTTGAAATACCAGACTCCCCAAAGGTTTTTAGGGATGATATTTCTCTGGGCTTGCATAGGTTTTTTGTTCTCCACTCTGAGTGGAGAGGATATTCATGATTTTTTTTTTTTTCCAACCTTGCTTATGTTTTCATTCCAGGAAAATGTATGCTGTATTTGAACTATGTATAAAAGCATGTAATGTAAATACAGATAATAACACTTGCCTTTTCAAGTTTAATTCTTATGTCATATAAAATATATAGGTAGAAACTGAATAAACTGGGAGATAAATGGAGGAGTAAATGGAAAACTCAGTATGAGAAATGATCAGTTTGAAAAGATTTAAAATACTTCTGCCCTTCACTATTTCCTTTAGAAAAAAATAATACAGGGAATGTTACATAGATTCAAGATCTATTTATATACTAAAGATGCAGAAAGAAAAAAGCCAACTTTCTGTCTTTTTTTTTTTTTTGCGTCCCTGAAGGATCTCATTAACATAGGAGAACTGTCCTCCTCAAAAAATGAATAAGCTATAGTAAACTGAAATAAGGTCCTCCTAAGCATTAGACATACACACAGGTATGTTCACATTTGGCATTCTTTATACTTTTTTACACTTTATATATATAGATGTAAATATATACACACACACACGCACACACATATGTAAAGGTATCATAATGCAAATAAGTCAAGGCCATGAAAACAGTAAACAATATTTACAGTTTTCTCCTAGTTAACATAATTTTTCCCTAGGTAAAACTCCCAGGATTTTAACATTGCTTTTTGCAGTTTTGTCTGTAGAACTGAACAAATGAAACTGAAGTTAGACATATAAACTATGGGAGTGTATAGTATATAATGAATCTATATTATCTTTAGGATTTATTATAGGAAAGTGTATTTATTATATAGGCAATATTTCATTTGGCTATTGACTGATGATCTTTGCCTGCACAATCCATTACTTTCAAGCAAAATTACTTTCATGAGAGAACAGTTTGAAACATTGGAAAAAAAGCCCCTCCCACCACCTTTCCTTCCAGTTACCTTCCAACAGTTGGATGTGGGGAGGGGAGGGGGAGGGAGGATTCACAAATCCCACTGAATGAGAAATTCTCTTTATTTCAATAAATACAAAATAGTGCTAATTCCCATTGAATTACTTTTTAATATCAAGATGTATTGATATTCTACACTTCTGCCTAAAATATTTGATTGTCCTTAAAGATATGGTAGGAAAGATGGTCCTATGCAAACACTCTATAAACCTCACTCTCTTACTTGTCCTCAATAAATACCGTAATTTTTGGATATTGAGTTAAAGTTTCTAAAACTTAAAATTAAGTTCATTACTTAATAGAGTTGCTGATTAAAAGAAATAATGTCAAGTCCTCTCTCTTACTTTCTGTATGGTGTCTTTATATGCATTACCCTTTTTTTCTCCCATTGCAATGAGTCTTAGAGCAATGAGTCTTAGAGCAATGAGTCTTAGAGTCTTAGTGTGACGTGCTATTTGTAGATGTGAGTTCTATATCATCTATATCATTTAAGATGGGATAATTAGCCTTTTGTAGTCAGTAAGTTGGACAGAAAAATTCTTGAGCGCAGAGCTGAGATTTAAATACTGCCAGCTGCTGCAGTGCCTGGAGGCTATAGGTAAAGGGCAGGTTTTACAGTGGTACCTGAGCATATTATCTGAGTAGTGTTATGTTTAAGGAAGGAGACGTGTGCCAGCAATGACTATATGTGTGATACAGGGGTATGTCGATCCATGTGCAAAGAGATCTGAAGTATCTTTGTGCTCAGGCCAGTAAATGATGCTCAGATCCGAGACAGTCTCTGGAACGCTGATATTTTTGTCAATTTATCATATTAAAACCTTGCTGTATTTCAAGCTTTTCTGTGATGCTTTTCTACATTCTTGGTTTATTTTTAAGTGATCCCTGATTCTGTCATGTGCTGCTGAATGTCCCTTCTGAAAGCAGCTCTATTCCACAAGGTAGAATTGCATTCACTGCTTGCTCAAAATGTAAACTAAGGGCACTAAAAAAGTAGAAGGGAACAGGTATTAATAATCTCTAAATATAAGTTCTAGCATCTACAGTGAACAAAAATTCTGATGTTACCTTTGAGGTGGAGTTTCAGAGTGTCGTGCTTGAAAATTGATTATCTTAGAAATAGACTAATGATAATTCATAAGAAACCAGCCACTATATTGTATTTTAATTGCACACTTTTGTGTTTTCCTAGGGAGTATTGTTTTACCATGGCTATGCTATGATGCACTGCAATTAGCAGTTAACAGTGCACAGAAAATAGCCTCCTATACTCCTATTTTAAATTCTAGAGGGATTCTTTGGTGTCATAGACTTAATGAGGAATTACAATTGCACTTTGCCACTCATCCTCATCAGAGCAAGGCTGACAGCACTTTTCCAGAAGGTGAAAAAATATTGAAAAAAAATTGGGGTGGAAAGAAAACTGTAATTGACCCAAGTTACCCCTGAATGAATCTGATTTTAGTCAATTTTGTAAATACAATACAATCTTGGATTCCAAGCAGCAATCACACAGCATAGATGCATATACTCATATAAACCTCTGGAATTTAGGATATTAATACAGTACCCTGTAAATCCATGCACAGTGTACTGTGTCTGTTAGCTGTCTAGTTTCACTGTGCTCATTGAGATTTCTAGTGCTGTTCTGCAGAGTTACTATCCAGGGTGGTACAAGTTTGGGTGCAGTGCTTGTTTTTTTCTGGAGACTGCATAGCCACGGAGCTTCCCTGATATGGGGAAACATCAACGCGTGTCATACTAGTAACAACAGTGGGAATGAGAACCTCACAGCCAATCCAACCTTTCCTCCAAACTTTTCCAAGTACCAGAATATTATTTTGTACTTTCTATGAAAGTAATCTCCTGCACTGGGATTACAGCTGAGCTGGAGAGATGTCAATAAATCCAAACAGGTATATACAATAGAAAAAATAGGAAGCCTGAAATACATTGATCCTTTATATAGAAAAAAAAATCACAGTAAACCTCTTAAAGATCTTAATCCAGAGTAGCACGTGGTAATCCTACACCAGATCCCTGGAGTGTGAAGTACCAATGGATTAACTAGTTTTATGAGTAGGTGGAGGATACGTTGCTCTCGCTTTGATGAACCCTGCATGTGGTTCTGCCTTATTGCATCTTCAATAATTAAGCTCATTTCCAAGTTGTGCGCGAAGGTAGCAGGGTGTGTTGGTAGCATTTGGCTTGGAAGGCATAAGGCCATGGAGAAGTCTCTTAATCATCCTTTGCTTTCTACTCTTCTCATTTTCTTTTTATCTCTTTGATCATTTTTTAACATGTATACATAAAATTTGCACTCTAGCATCATGTCAAGTGACATAAAACACACACACAAAAAAACCCTAAAAAGAATCATTTTATGGTCTTGTCAGTTTTTAGCACATAGAGTAGCTAGGAATCGTATATTGTAGTGGATGTAAAAAAAGCTCGCTCTCCCTCTCCATCCCTGACTGTAGAATCAAATTTGAAGGTTGCTACAACCTTCTGATAAACCACTATTTTACAATAAATTACTAGCAAACAGAGCTGATGCTACTATCACACATTCATCCCAATCACATTATTTGTAAGTGCTTCCTTTTTCTTCCAGTTTACTATTATCAGCAATTTTTCTCCCATTTGGGCTCCCTGAGGTGAACACTGCTAATCAACGCTGCTTTAGTTTGAGAAAATTCAGCCAAAGTTATTTTCAGTTTCTGACCAGGAATTCCAGTGAGGAAAGCAAAATGTCAAAGAGATTCAGTCAACACAAATTAATCTGATTTGGCTGCGTTAAAATTACATGTGCAATTCATTATTGAATTATACTTTCCTAGGCAACCTACTCAGACCTATCGCATAGCTTCCAATAGTTTTTTCATACTACTGATATTAAACAAAATATTATTTTAGTTGATTGCATGCCATTTTCAGACTTATATATTTGCATACTTCTAATATCTTACAAAATTTGTGCAATAAATATAATTATATGTACAACTTCTTGTCAACATTTCCAAAGATTTACATTTTCATGAATTAGAACTATATATGAACTTCAGCAGACATAATTTTTAAAATATATTAATTTGAAACATCACAAATGTTCCTCTTAAAATAACAGGCAGACTAATAAGATATATTCTTTAAGTATTTGTTCCCTGAACTGGAGGCATGTAACTAGATCTCTTAGCGCTGTCTCTGAATCTAAGCATAAAAGTAGTCCAGCATTTGACATGCTCAGAAGCACCTGATGTTTCGTTGTCAAGAGCTGCATAGATAGAAAGTAGCTTGAACTGACGTTTAGAGTTGAATATAATATAAATTTTTAACTGAATAAGTCATTACTAAAGGATACTGCTGGAAAATGAACAGATACAGCTAAAGCACAGGGCACAGAAGCAGTCATATCTGTTTTCTCATGTGACTATCCACATCCTAGAAAGTAACCTAACTGTGTAGTTGTCAGAGCAGTTTGTGCTTTTTTCCCTCATGTCAGTCTAAACTTGAAATTCCAACAGTTTTGGTGTTTTACTCTTCTCACAGACCTTGAAGAAATAAGTAAGGAAAAGGGGACAGATTTAGAAATGTGATTCAGGCTAGATGTTTTAGCCACTGTGCTTGGGCAAAATAGCTGGGAGTTTTTTGCTGTGGTTTTTGTGTGCGTGGTTTGTTTATCTTTTCTTGTCATATTCTTTTTGTCTTTTTGCTGGTGTCTCCGGTTGATCATGAATTATAAATATGTATGCTGAATGCTCAAGAGGCAGCAAAAAAAAAAGTCCATAATGCATGTGCCTGGATGGTAATGTCTATATGTTGAGGTACATTCATTCTTTGAGATGTGTTCTTTCCTTATTATTTTGAGTAACAGGAGTAAGTCTGTATGACAATCCAGAGAAAGCAGGAGCAACTAGTATTGCTTGAAATAAGACAGTCCCCAGTAAATGTTGTTATTTGTTACTAATGAGCAACAAAGCAATCACAGAATTACCAATAACCCACTATTACCAATATATGCCAACAATTACCAATACCCCACCAATATATACCAACGATTACCAATAACCCACCCAATAGCTGGGTGACTTGGGACACCACTTATCACAGTCTCTTCAAAGTTTATTTCTGAGTTTTATGGACAGAATTAAATGTTTGTCTTGAGTACTGTGCCTTTCTTCCATCTTTTCCAGTTTACCCTCTTGTTTACTTTTCTGAATATTTTATTGGTGACCCCCAAAACATTTTTTTACTTTTAGAGATGCAGATATAACACTGTGCCTTTAGATAGGCACAATATTAGATATTTTGAGAAATATAGGCCCAGCTATTTCAAATAAGGTGCTGCCCCTTATTGAGATCAGCCTGATTTTCTTTCAGTTTGTTCTGATATGTTTCAATTGTTATTATTTATTACAGTATGCAAGTGGTATTTCATGCTGGAAAAAGAAAAGGCAATAGAATGAGTTATTGCATTGTATTAAAACTAATTAAAAATAAGACTGACATATTTTAAATGCTCTCTAGAGTGTTTTCTGAATGTTTCCTGTTAATTTAGTCCCTTTGGAGACTTCAAGTCTCACCATGAAAATTTTTACAACACTTTTTTTCCCCTGAAATAATCTAATTTTCTTCCTTTTAAGAGAAAGCTGGGAAGCGAGAGCTCTGTGTTTAACACATCACAATAGTCTCCAGCTACTTGGAGTAGAGCAACCATCTGTCATACAAGATGCCAATATTTCTAGTTCTGAAGGAACATATTAGACGTTCCCCAAATTTGTGGCTCTATTGATCTTTAGCCATTCCCACAGAGTGAAAATGATATTTTCTGCTATAATGCGATTCGCTGGACACAAGCGCACAAATGTAATTCCCAAGCACATAGTCCAGTTCCGATGAAAAGAAGTCTAAGAAATGGCCACTCATTCTACAAAGGAGTCAGATGGCCCAATTTGGCTTCATTGGGCTAGGCTTTTTTGCTGCTCACCTTGCATTGTACCTTTAATTAAAAAGAACTGCATTTTTCTTATTAGCCTTAGTGTTCCCAGGTTTGTTAATTGGAATCTTCCAGGAATTCTTCCAGGAATTAGTAATCTAATTTGCTATGAAATCTAGTAGGATGTATGTTTACAACCATAACGTGATTTTAGTTTCTGAAATATTTCTAGGACAATGAACCCTAAATGAAGGATTATTCTAATAGTGTCCAAATGGTCATGACTGCTGTGTGATTAATAGGAACACTGCAGGTGCAGCACAAACGTTTCACCCTGGCCTGCGAAAAGAACTATCCAGGAGAACTGGTGGAATGAGCCTAGTTCATTTCTTATGTCTAGGTGCACCAGGTTAGGAGGAGGAGACAAATTCCTGGATAGGGGAAAAAAAATGCTGGTTTGTGGAGACTACTGCTATGCTAAAGATCTTTTCAAACTGAATTGTCTGTCTTAGCTGTATCAGTTTGTCCTGTGGAATTTCAAAAAGCTGGAGGGAACAGGAATTTCTTTAGGTTTCCCTAGCACCACAGATATCAGTTGCAAAACAAACTAAAATAAACGTTCACTGCTCATTTGTATGCTGTCTATTCTCACTTTTGTGAATATCTATTTACTATTCTAAAGCATATTTTGTGTTGTTTTTTGAATATTTCTGCAGATTTTCAGTACTTGAGAATTAAGCAATATCACCTTCATTAAATGATTGTGTACTTCCTCTGTCAGCCTTCAGCAAGAAGGGAAAAATCGGCTATGACTTGATTAGATTTTGTTTTAAGCTAAAAGCTGAAATTTGATTGAGTCACAGTGGGGAAAACTTGAAGACTCACGGCACGCAAGCAGAATGAAAGGGTTTGATCTGATTTAAATGAGTGTTATTCATATGAAAGCGATTTAAGTCATTTTCCTTTTCAGAGGTTAAAAGAGCTCTCATCATAAAATAATAATCTGTGGGTATTGACCATACAGACTAACCAGGCTCCCTGGGTCAGGTACAGCTCATCCAGCTATAAATACAGCCCTCAGTGAGGCTTCCAATCGGAGGTGCTCTGAGGCCATCACGGTGCCCTCTGTGTTTCTATGTTTACAAGTCTCTTGTCTTTGCTTCTTAGTGATACATCTTAGAGTCTCCTCCTATCACAGGTTAAACTTCCATATGCAATTAATGTGCTTTTTTAAATTTGAAGATGAGAGAAAATACGGGAAATAGCAAATAATAATTTAGAAAATTTTCTATTACTATCTAGCTCCATAAGACATGGCAGGAAGTAAACCCTGATCTTTACAGTGATGCACCTTGTCTTGGCCAGACAGGGACATGTAAACGGAGTGAAGGATTTGATGCTAGGATGGCAGCATCCTAGCTGATTAATTCATTTGCGAGCATTACGCGTCAGTGCATTAGACGGCTATGGGGACATACGGTTCTGTAATTCTTTCATAATAACTAGAGATCCTAGCCAAAGATTTTTGTTGATTTGTTCAAAATCTCTTGATTAGATCCTTCAGCCATCTGCTATCGGACAACAGTTTTGGAAAATGTCAAGAGAAAGAGCAGGGCTTCCAAACTTATTTGTCGAAATGTTGATTTTTGGCCTGCTTCTGTAGTATGCAAATGTATTTGATTTTAAATTGGTCAGAAGTCATCCTATGTAAAGGTAATTAAAAAAAGCATCTTCCGTAATGAACAGAACACAAAGCATTAAAGCATTAAATTAGTTTTATGTATTTTGTCACAGTTGGCACTCTCCATAAAGGATGGTGAGGAGGAGAATGTAGCTGGGAAAATACTGAATGCCTTCTCAACCTTAAAAAGAATAGCTTGCACCTGGTGCCACCCAGGATGATCCTGCTTGCAACACTCCTAAGCAAAGATAAATGAAGTAATTTGCATCTTGGGTGGGATTCAGAGCAGCAGGAGCTCTGTGGAAGTCACTTCTGTGGAAAGACAGAGGCAACTTTAGAGCATGACTCATCCTAGAATAGTGAGAACAGTGCTATAGCATAGAGACCTGTTGGAAATTTCATTGAGACGGGCTTTTTCCTCTTGACTTGAGCAAAACAGTACGTGTACCACAAGTTAGACAAGCTAATTGGAACAGAAAAATAAGTTTTCTACAAATGTAATAAGCAACCATATCAAAACCAGATGAAAAAAAGAATTTGTTGGTGCCCTGCACTTGCAGGACCGAAGTAGATCTAGCTCTAAAAGAGATTCTTCTGTGCCGTGTTTGTCAAGTGGGTGATGTTTGCAGGCTGTCTGATATTCCTTCCTTTCTGGTGTTCATTACCTGTTCATTTACCCAATTTCACTCCTGCTCTTCCATAACTCTCTTCCCTTCAGAATTTCACTTTCTTCCTCATTATATTTTACTATGATATCCAGTAAAAGCACCGGTAAAAGAAGTTAAAATAAATGTATTCTGGTATTCCCTACACTTCATTTATTTTGGTTGAGACTTCTGTGAAAAGAACTGTCTCTCCATGCAGTGCTCCCCTCAGAATCTGGTTTGAGAGCAATGGGCTCTGATTGATTTTGTACCAATATAGCCTAATGTATAATGGGCCAGAACTGTAGTCAGACATCCTTTACGTAGTTCTGGATACTTCCTTTTATTGACAGTCCTCTTTTTGTGTGTCACTGTTGCATCTGAGTAATATTTCTAGTAGAATTTTTTTTCCAGTAGTTCTCTGCTTTCAGTATAAGCCATTATCTTCAAGAACTTAATCTCCTTTTTTTTTTTTTCTTTCTCTCTTAGAATGTCATAAAAATAGACTGAAAATTCAGGCTTGTCATTACAGTTTTACAGCTATAGGTAGTTGTAAGTCTGCTTAGTAAAATTTCTGTAAGTTACTATTTGAAATGGCAGTTGCTAAAAGGGCTGCAGATGAGTTGACTGTATCCGAATGGCTGCTATCTCTAGGAACATACTGTGTGTGAACAAACAAAAAGGGGGGGGAGGTAAGCAGAAGAAAGGAAACTGTGTGCTAGATTTGCCTTAGTATGTGTCAAGTTTGCCCCCTATGGAAATTTTTAATAAGAGTGAAAAGATTTTAAGTAAATGATAGGGAGTTGAAGACTATAGGTGTTGCTGCGTTTTATATTAGAATAAGCAACATCAGCATAAGCACGAGGAGCTGTAGTTTCTTCATCAGATAATGGTTCACTGATTTTACATCCCAGATAGATAAGAGATACCAAAAATTATATGCATGTGATGTATCCCAATAACAAGAATTATGGTTATGTAAGCAGGATTAGTCATAAAAGCTGCAGCGATGCTCTCATGACTCAGGGCTGTTTGTACTACCCTTCTACATAGATTTGTGTTCAGACAGCTCAGGCACTATTCTAGATATAATTTGTTTATACATAGATTTGGGTTCAAGAAAACTTTTAAATAATTGAGCAATCTCATTGGAGTTCTTTTTCAGAGTGATTCTAATTAGCAGATGATAGTCTATTGGTGCACCCATATTATTCGGGACAAGACGCTTGGGCGGCCTTTGTTGCTAAGTTGCTCCAGTCTAATGTCTCTGGAATAGCTGTAAGGCCCCCAGGAATGAACTATGTGCTATATGCAGTGATGATCCCATCATTGCATCTTAGCTCTAATAATTCATTCCTCAATGAGCCAGCTGCAGATTTTATTTGAGAGCATGACCAGTTTCAATTGTGTGGTCAATAGTTTGCTATTTTTTAAGTAAGTAGTTTGGTTAGCTGGACCTAAATATAGATAAATTCAGGCTTTCAAACATGGCTTTTAAGTCCTTTTTATTTTTTGCTTGAACTTTTCTAACTTCTAAGATAAGCAATTAAGCTGCTATTTTAATTTATTGATTTCCCCCCTCAAAAAAAAAAAAAAAAAAGAAAGAAAGAAAAAAAAGAAA
>JAVCKT010096451.1:0-13063 GCA_032273925.1 Rhynchotus rufescens
GGTTAAGTGCTTCAGCCCTGACAATCTGGTGATTTCTGCTGAACTTGTTCCTATTTATCAGTATCTTTCCTGTATTGGAGGAGCAAAACTGGATGCAACATTTTAGATGTGATCAAATGAGTGTCAAGAAAGAAAAGGTACAACTTGCCTTAACCTACTGGCTGTGCTTGTGCTCATACAGCCCATGATACTGCGGGCCTCCTGTGCTGGCAGGGCTTGGCTTGCTGTTCACCAAGGCTGTCAGGGCTTTTTTTGGCAAAGCGGCTCCCTGTTCAGACACTTCTCAGACTGTATTACTACAAGGGCTAAGAGTGTGTGCATATGTATGATTAGCTTCCTGTTCCTTTAAGACAAGACTTATAGACTTCTTGTAAATAAAATGTTTTTTTCAACTCTTTCCTTTTGGGAATGGGGAGGTGGGGCAAGCGGACTGAGAGAATAGCTAAATCTTAAGTTTGGTCCATTCTTTTTGAATTTTTATAGATCTGCTGACTTTGGGTTAATCCTAAAAGAAAGAAAATATTTTCTTTATTAATAGCATCCCTAATGCCTTTCTTTATTGTTTTTCTCAGAGGTGAGAGGAAAAGAGTAGAGAGACATGCTGATGTGCCCTTAAAAAGAAGACTCTGGGGAAAGGGCTGAAGTTTCTGTCAGTATCTTGTTTATTATTTAGGATTACTAACTTGAGAAACTCTGAACCCTGTGTGAGCATTTTGTAGCAATTTCAAAACTCAAATTAACAAAAATACTACTTGGAAGAGTTGGATGAGGAATGTGGCAATGCCCCAGAGAGAAAGAATGTGATCTTGTTGAATTCAATTCCTATACTTCTCTTGCCTTTGGGGAACTAAGACAAGTGTGCAGCTTACTACAATTAGCATTCATTTTTCTTTGGAAGAGAAATATGGCTTCTATGTTCAATACAATGGCCAGAAAGTGTGAAATGGCTTTTCCTTGGGTGCAACAGCTGTCTGCAACTCTTAGGCTGTTGGATAGGGTTTCTCTGGAGAGAAATGAAGTATTTGTTCCGTGCAAATCAGTTTAGAACAGATTCAGCCTCCCTAGGCACTCAATTACTTCACTTATTTAAAGTGAACCTGAGCTATTTGCAGATGACTTGCAAACATGCTGACTCAAAAATGCAAGCTGAAGAAAACCACCTTGTGGACTAATTTGCTTGTTTATTTCAAAGCAAACACTTATCTCTGAGCTGGCTCGTGGACTCTCTCACATTTAAGAGTTATTCTACTGATGATCTCTTCTCCCTTGAGAGAGATTTCCTGTGACGAGAGAGAGGGTTGTGGCATTGATGGCATCTAATAGAAACCCTACGTGCTGTCTGGGGCACAGGCTTTGAGTAGTGTAACGTTACTGGTAAGGACTGGAGTCCTTAATAGCCATGGGGAAATCAATGTTGCCTCTAATCCTGGAAATCTAGGTGAAGTGGGATCTGTATCACTTGCAGGAGTGTCTTTGGCCAGCAGGCATCTAGGCACAGTTCTGTTTAGTCGACATCAGCACTGATGAGGATCTAATAATCATCAAAAGCAGAGCATCTTCAGAAGTGCAGAGACCTTCAAATTAGAAGAGGAATTTGAAGAAACCACAACAGGTAAGAGGAAAAACAAGGTGATGGGAAGGGAAGCTTATGAAGGTCCAACACAGTGAAGAAGGTCTGGCAAAGAAAACTCATCATACAGGGTAATTCTCAAATGTGAAAACATGAATTAAAAATCATAGCTATGACTAATCACAGTATTCTGGTTAAATAAAAACTGTTTTCTCTGGCTCCTCTTTGCCCCAGAAGGGAAGTTGTACAACTCCTTAGACTACTATAGCTATTAAATTTATGAATACCAATGAACAGCAGTGTTTCGGGCCTATACAATTGTTCATGTAGCTCTGCTTCATAGCTATATCTTAATGTAGATCTCAATGTAGGTCTTACTTTGTAGAAAGATCTGGCTTATCCTCCCTATTGAAACAAAAAGTAAAAATATGTCAATACTCATTGCATACCTGATGATACAGTGGACTACTAGCCTGTTGACAACGATTTCTGTTGAAAACTTTCTTAAAATAAACTTGCTCCTTACAGAAATTTTGTCAAAAAGGGGATTTTCTCAAAATCAGAGAAGCAAGTGTGTCTTCATGGAAAGTTTCCTTTTCAGAGAGTAAAATCTTCTTAGATGATGGGCTATATTGTCTCCCTCATGCCAGTAACAAGGAATCACATCACGGTATTTTGAGACTGCTGTATCTTAAACTAGAAAACATTTTTTTTCTGTTATCTTTCTGGCAAATATCAGTGGGAGTATGATCTGAAACTCAAGGCTAGTTTCAAGAAGGGGTGAGATAATGCTGGAGAGCTGACAGGAATAGGTCAAGAAGTGTCCTCCTTTGCTTGACAGCTTGCTACTTTGCTTTCTTCAAATGGAAAGGAAAAGAAAAGGCTCAAAATAGCTGAGCTTCCTTAGACTTCTACTTATTCTAGAAAAGGTATGACTAAAGCTTCAATACTCATGATGTAACATTGATTGATCGAAATATCAGCTCCCTCTGGTTTGAAGATTCAAAAGGCTGATGGATATTCAGTGGTTTTTGACTCTTTTCTTTCAGCAAATGAGCTGACAAGGACAAAACTAGGTCTCTCTTCTCTGCTCAGTGGAACAATTTCCAGCAGCACTTCCCTGATGGCTAAGTTCATTCTTGATTGATGACTTGCAGCACTGTTGCAAATGGTCACTTTGCTGAAGGAATCAAATTTGGCTATTATATGATATTCTTCAGTGACTACCAGCACACATTGGTGGGACCTAGCACTTAATTTTCATTTTTAGTCATGCTAGGTGCTTGTATTACCTCCTGGGCTTCAGACTGACCTACCCAAATAGGCTTCCAGCATCTGAAGTTAGAACTATGACAGTTGAAAAATCCGACAGGTGCTTCAGAAACATTGAGCTAAGTCTGTGGTAATGCAAAGAGTACAAAGTGAAATCTCGTAACTCCAAGGCAGAGTAAGATCAAGTCTGAAACAAAATCTAGTAGTTGCAAGGATTAACTAGCAAATAAATATGCATGGTTACATTTCTGAAGTTCCTTAAAAGAGAAGGGGAAAATGCACCTATGACTGGAGGAAATGGCAAGTATCTGGGGCCCTGCCTTTGCTCTACAAATTATTTCATGAAAATAATGTTGGCAAAAAAGAAGCTGGCTTTTCTCAGTAGATTCTTGAGCAATAATGTACACGCTCCAACTGTTGTGGCTTATTCCAAGCAAATGCTATTCCTGAGCAAAGCACTGAATTCTTATTCACTGCTCTAGTACGTATGTGTGGTTGGACTCTTGCAAGTCTGAACAAGTGTCCCAAGCAAGTCAACTGGTGGTATGAAACCCATCAAGTAATACTGTGACTCGCAGTGAATGAGTCCTGAGGAGTATCAGAGAAGAAAAGTGGAATATCTGCTAATCAGTTTTCATTTCAATGAAAGTAGATTGCAGGTATGCTAGCTCCTGCAAGTCTGCAGGGGATAGAGTTCAAGAACATAATATGGACATTTTTTGGATATGAATCCAAGTTCTGTGTTGTCTGGCTGAGAAGATAATTTTTATTAGCGTGCATTTAAAATATTTAACTTTACAGGTTATAGTGAATGACTTTGGCATATTGTAGATTACTTTCATGTATCTCCCTTCACTGCTTACATGAACTCAGCTAAATATTACTTTTTTTTTTTGTTAGTGGCTAGCCTTGTAAATTAATACAGTAATTAGAACAAATGGAAGACCTGCATTTAGAATCCTTACTCTGTTTTTTATCTATTGCTAGTCAATTTTTGCAAAATAAGGATAATTTTTCAATTTCATTTGTTACTACGTAATCTCTTGTAAGTTTAAGATATTCCTATGAAAAGTCGACCTTCTGTTGCAAAAGTTGACATCTTGTTAGGCAAGAATCTTCCCAGAATTTTGCTGCTCTAAGAAAGCTAAAGCTCTAAGTATAAGAAACACTATTCCAGCAAGACTAAGAGATTCTCTACAAAACACATCAGCTTTGTTGATTCTAGATTTTGAGTAAATACCATGCATATTTTTTCTTTTCTGTTCTCTGCACCTCTTCATTCTGCATGCCACATTTTATTGCTAGCAATGCAATAATCTAATGATTTGTGAAACCTTTCCGAGATCTCCTGTTGTATCTACTGGAAAGATGTATTTTATTACTGATGAATTTGGAACTCATCCAAAGCCTTTCAGCTGTGGATAGGAAAGGAAAAGATCAGGGCATGAAATGGACTGACTTCAGGGATCAAGCACTAAAGAAAACAGCGCTCTCACTCTAGTGCATTTGAAAGCCGGCTGCTCCACCAACTCTCTGCAGCGTTGTGAAGCTGACTGCTGCCCCCGGGTGCTGGGAGCTGGAGGAGAGGAAAGGACAGCTGCTTTGCAGAGGGCATGGGCCATTGCTCAGCAGTGCATCTGGACTGGATCTGCAGCCTCATACTAGGGTGGCTCCATACTACAGCCTCCTCTGCAACGTCTTCATTGAATGTCACGGTGTCACCGCAATCTAGCCTCATCTTGCACTGCATAAAGCAAGCCAGGAATCAAAAGAATCAGAGACAAGAAATGCAGAGTTTTCTAAAGCAATCTATTGGCCTGCCCTTTCCACTTTAGAGAGCAGCCTTGCCAGAATCAGCTGTCAGAAGTCAGCAATGCTTATGCTTGGCACGTAAAACATCCTTCATCAGGGAGTGCCTATGAAGCTCATTGCTTATCTCAGGTGATAAACCAGTGCTTCAGTGTTAACACTGTAGACAGGATGGAAAGTTGGCTCATGCTGGGCAGGTCACCCAGGCAGCTGGGAGCTGGGCTGCTGTGTGAGCAGAGGCTGCCCGAACTCATCCCCAACAACAGGTACCTTCAGGAAAATCATGTAGAGGATGATCTAGCCATAATCACAGCCTTCTCTCAGAGTGGATTTGAGTCTGCACAGTGCCATTAAAGCTGCTTGAAACCTTGAAATGTCTGGAGCCTGAAAATGACTTTGAAATTCTCCTGGCTTTCTACCTTTTCTCCCTGCAGCAACACAGCAAGAATTCATTGGAAGTTGGTCTTTCTAGAAGAGACAATATGATTTTCCAGGAAGAGTGAATGTCTTCAGATGTTCTTCTCATTGCTAAAAATTGTTTCATTCATTTACCCTCTATGTGTTTTAAAGTGGGAGCAGAGTTCTCTTTATCTGAACATCTCCTCAAATTCATCTAACCTTTAAAAACTAAAGTGCAGCTTCAGCCTGCGACTAGTAAAACTACTGTTTTTGAACTGCCAGAAAGGTGTCACTAAGTAAACAGTCCTAGAAATCTTGTCTTACACTAACATCAGCTCTTTGTATTTGAATATTAGCTATTGTAATCATGGCATGGCATTTCTTGGTGGAAACACAGTGCATGACTATTGCTGTTATTTGCTAAATTTCATAGTCTTGTTGAGTTAAAGCTGTAGTGTCCACCTGAACCAAAGGCCTGGAGCACACAAGGCTGTTTGCAGAAGCATTGCTGCCTGGTTTTCCGTGCAACATGGTCACATTGATTTGGCCACCTGCATTCTTTTCAGAGCTTCAGAGTTGGCTATTGATTTAAATGACACTGAGTTCTGCTGTTTCTCGTGGAGGGAATTGTTGCAAATGCTTGGTCAGATGTTTGCTCCATGATGAAAGTACAGGGCTTATACCATGTTATCAGAGGCTCTTCTGCAAGAACTTTTGATATCACCAAATACCTTGTGCACATGAAAATGGTTGGGTATAAGAGTGGATCAAAGTAGATCTCACTTAAGAACTGGAATTAGATGAATTGGAGAGCAAACAGGCCATTTTGCTAAACAAAATGTTCTTTAACAATCGACTCTGTTCTTCTTCAGCCCCTCCAGGTATGATTTCCTCATTCTCTCATATCATCTTAGCCTTGTTGTCAAGTTACCTAATCTAACAACTGTTTTTATGCTCTTGTATAGCTTAAGGGTATGCATGGGTACTGCCGTCTTCAGTCCTGTCCTAAAGTATAGGAACCTGAAGACTAAGGTCTTTCTTCTTGCTTCAGTCTCCTGTAAGCCTGTTACAGTAGCATTGAACAGTGATAGCAGTATTTGATTTTCCAGTGTTCTAGCTATATTCCTTTGTGTTAAAGAATGGTGATCATTCACACAAGGCTTTTCCAATTTTAGATCAAACAGGTGAGGGAATCACTTATACAGTTTGACCTTTAATGATCTAAAGCAGGGATACTAAAATGTTTCAAAATGTTAATACCAGTGCAGGCACTGGTTAAGCTAGGAGAAAAAAATAAAACAAAAACAAACAAAAAAATCCTCCACCTTTTTCCTGGAATTAGTGCATTAGTCTTGGATTTTGGGTTGAACAATCGCTCACCTTCAGGGCAGAGCATCCATTGCCCAAATTAACTTATAGTTTGAGAGTGTCACTGGGAAGTGAGATATGCAGACTGGAATTCCCCCAGGCTGAAGTATGTACTGGAGCTAAGTCCCCTGATATTTAGGCAATGAGAGAGAGGGAAGTGTTTTTCAGTTGATCTGAGCCCTTTTTAAAGTTGTCCAGATCTGTCTGGAATAGGAATATGCTTCTGGTTGATAAAGTTTCCCTGAGGGAAGCTCCCACCACCTAAGACACAATATTGGATTGAAGGTCCTTCACTCCCTTGCATGGACATTTCTTCCCTTGGCAAGGTGTGTTGTGTAGGTCTGTCTCTTTGAAACTTGAACTTGTTGCTGTGTTGAATGAGGAGAGTTTGCCAGTCGGTGCTAAGATTTCTATTTCTGGACTTCAGCTTAAGTATTTTTGATCTATTCTTTGATCTAGCATTTACTATTCCAGATACTAGACTATTATATAGCACAGTACCATAAACTGGCATTCTTCTGGCATCATATCTGCATCTTCTTTATGGAACTATATATCTATCATTGACCGATACATATAAAGACTGAAAACTGGAGTAAAGCTGATGAAATAACATGTAATAAATACTTCTAAATAAATCCATTTTCAGGATGATATTCAAGATGTTCATCAGGAAAAAAATTACCAGGCCGTTCATATTCTCCCTGATGGGAAGTTGGCTTTATGAAATGTGAGGACATTAACACAGCCAGAAACCACTGAATCCCCCTTCATTAACTATCAAGTTAATCAAAGCATTAGTTCTGCTAAAAATGAAAACAAGTCAGAACATCTATAGCTCCTTTTTAATGAGAAAAAATATAAGTTTAGCAGTGAAGAGAGAAAAAGAGATCTTTTGATCAAAACACACTCAAGAGCCTATTAGGAGATGTAATTAGACTCAAGGGACAGACTGAGTTTCCCACAGAGCAGGACGGCTGAATGACATTGATGAATCAAGAGCACTCAAACCTTTGTGCAGAAGAACAGGGAATTATTTGAGCTACTTCTATACTATAGCCGATGTTTAGTTAGTAGAGCTTATTTCTTTTGGGCACTAGACACTCACTGAACTAAACTGTTGACAGGAGCACTCATGTTGTTTGAGAGAGTTGAAGAAAAATAAGATTGCTGTCATGCATGAGATGAGAGCTCTGTGGCGGTGCTCAAGATGGGCATAGGGCCCTGTCAGTGGGAGAGGAGCTAGAACAAAAAGGGATGGAATAAGGAAAATGATGGTCTCTTCCTTCAGGAAAGAAACTAGGGTCTCAAGCAGGGATGAGCAGATTGCTGACTTTGCTTCCTCCATGGCCGGAGAGCCATCCAGGGTGGTGTGCTCTGCATAGGTTGCCTGGATATCTTCATGCAGCATTGCTCCCGGTGCCTGCCTCCACACTTCAGTACTTTGTCAGGGCAGGAAGTATCAACAAATGGCTAAACCTAGATTCATTGCTCGACTCCACAGAAATGGATGAGCTTGTGCTGGCTGTGAAGGTCTTGAGGAAAAGTCAGGAACTCCCCCCGTTTCCAACTACTCTGTCAGAGACCAACTGTTTCCTGTTCCGATAGCCACAAGGTAAAATGGCAGCAGCTTGGACATACTATAAAACACTACTGCCTTTCAAGAATGGTAGCATTGTTTATGAAATCAGATTGGCTCCAAAAAGTACATGTTATGGTAGATTCTTCAAGGTTGTTCAGACTCCAGGAAAAATACTTTCACTTCTGGAATGGGTAAAGATTCAAAATTGCAACAGAAAAAAATGAGGAGACACCAGAGCAACTAAAAGGCTGGTATGCTGCATCCTCAAGTGCTGCTAGGATTAAATTGCCTTAGTTTGATCTATGTCAAAAACTGTGATTAATATGTTGTTGACATTTGCTGGCTTTCAGGAAACTGCAGTATAGCAAATGCCATAGCCATTATAGCACAATCACAGTACTTAGTACAAATGTGTTACGTGAGAGGTTTGAGCGTATTTCTCAGAATGACTAATTAGAGGCAAGCCAAATGCTTGGAAGAAACTTGATAATTTCCATTTGCCAAGCATTTACTTGTTATTCACATGTGGTTTCTCTTTCTTCTATGCATGTATTGTTGATTGTTAATGTGATATTGTAACATTTTTCCCTCTTACCTTAAAATAAACTGCTAAAAACCTACATGCATTTTGTTTCTAGTTTTCTTCTGTTTTCTGTCTTTTGTACTCCCCATTATCTTCTAATGTCAGTGATATCCCATTAAAGAGGAAAAGCAAGTGAAGATAAGAGTGAATGTTTTGAAAATCTAGAAGTTGTTCTAAGCAAGCTACTGATTGAGGCTGTCAACAGGAAAAAAAATATAATTCAATATTTTTTCCCCTTTTTTTTGAGTGGATTTTACCAACAGGAAGTTCAACTCAGTGAAAACTGGAAAGATTATCAACATTAATAGAAATATAGCTGCAGTTGAGACAGCATACTCTGCCATGTTAAACTACAAAATCTTGGCCACACTAAAGCAAGCTGCCTTTGAAGAACTTGGTAGACAAGTGTGACTTAAATGAATTGTTCCATCTCTTGGTGGTACAATACTCAGAGTAGTAATGAGTAATGGTGTGTGTACAGATGTGATACGTTACAATAAAGTAAAAATTACTTCATACATTTATATTAAAATTACCACGTACAGGATGAACATGAATTAGTCAGAAGCAATGGCCATAGGATACATGTTTACTTGTGTGAAGTAAAAGTCTCTCACTTCATGGTGAACGTGATGAAAATTGTGTGCTAAATATATCAATATTTCAGGCTATTAAAATATTATTTTAATGTTCTCTAATTAACCCAATGCCAATTAATTTCTTCTATTTGTACACATATTTATAGCATGAGGACAAACATAAGATTATTAACATTGCATGCTGAAAGAATCATTAAATCCTGAAAAGATCTTCTAAGTTCATAATCAGGAGATAAATTAAGCTCTGGTCAACCAGTAGCCAACCATGTCAGGGTAACTCCAGGACTGGAGACCAGGTCTTCTTTAAAGTTAAGCAGAATAATTTTCAGACCCTTAAGGCTGTAGTGTTGTCTGCCAGCTGAGATCTGAAGAATTAATATTACTTGAATAACCCAAATAATTTGACAAAATGTATTCTTGAATGCTCTGGCATAATGACAGGATACCAAATGTGTAACCTTATCTCTCTACTCAATTGACAACTTTCCTGTTAATTCTCAGAGAGCCTCAAATGCAACAACTAGAGCATCTGAATCTTGAAAGTAACTTTCGTAACTTTAGTGGCATGCCTGATACTTTTCTTCTAGTCTTAATTTTTCCTTTATGCTTGAATTTGATGTTATTGTTGAAGTAAGATCTCTGAAAAAGGAAGACTATGTTGAACATTGAAAGAAATCAATTTAGATTATAGAAAAATACACATATATCCATTCTACACATGTAGAAAAATACAAATGTATCCATTTACTTTATTTGGATTATTACTATCCAAAGTCATGGTGACTTAAGTCTGTGTGTTTTCATGTTTTTTCTTGATGGCCAAATTTAAGTTGTTTTTAAGCAAGAGTGTGATCTGCGCATGGGGAACCTGGGGTAGGCTGATTCCTAAAACATCTTCTGCAGAAAGAGTGGCTAACTGTGTCCCTTACACTTTTTTGCTGCTTGTCAAGGCCCAATAATTTCTCCATCATTTTTTTCTCCACTTTCCTCACCAAGCAGACTGGTAAAACTTTCTCCGTTGCAAAAAGAGTAGTCAGTGAGTTTGAGATATATCTGCCTGAGATCTTTAACCTGCTTTAAAGTATGAACAAACAGGCTGGGGCCAGAACTGCCAAGCACCAGAGCACTGACAAGTCATCTGAAACATCAGAAAATGCCTCTTCTAAAGCAGGACTTGCTAATGCAGCCAGGAGGAATAGAAAATCAAGAACCAAGCCTAAATAGCGTTTTCAATGAGCCTATTGAAAAATGAACAAAGTCCTACATCATTCTAACTTGTGGAAAGGCAAAATGAAAACAGAAGAGGATCCCTGCTCTGTTTATTCGTTTCTGTGCATATTACTAACTTTTCATGCTCCAAGGCTGATTATACCTGCTTCCTACTCTCCAAATTCAATCCCTTCTCTTTGGAAGTCTTTGTCTTGCCTCTCTTGAGGCCCAGCTATTTAGATCCTGCTCTAAAGTGCTGAGACAATTTCTCTTTTTTTTTTGCCTCCTCATCCAGTTCATTTGGGATGGATTTGGACAATTCATTCTCCAGGAATAATGTTTAATTCTTAGGATTGTTTTTTACTAACAAGTGCTTGCAAGCATGCGTATAGTCTACTGCTAAAAGGAATAGTCAAAGACCTATAGTGGATAGCTCTTTACTGATTATGCTTTCCCCTGCATAGCATCCTTATGAACTGAAGATGTAGGCAGATTGCCAGTGTTGTGCCTCAAGCTGTGCCTTGAAGTGTGTCAACACTTCAGCCCCCAAGGGAAAGGCTTAAAGACAGCCTACTTTGGTGAACATGAGAGGGAAGAGACAAGGAAAAACTCATTTATATTCTATTTTCCTTATAAGAATGGTAAGATTAAGCCTTTTACCAACTTGGTATGATATAACTTTCTGGGACCAGGAACTTTCTGGGACCAGGAAAGTAAATGGAAGGATCCAGACTCACCTGACTAAGTGAGGAATGAAATAGATATGACATGGAAAATAAGTGTTTTCCACCATGCAGACCATGCAGATTACTTGGCCCTTTTTAATTCCCCGGAAATAGCTGTTCTTAAAGCACAAGGAAGAAGTTTTTTACTCATTAAATTTTATAATAGGAGACTTTTCTGGGGATTATCTATGGATTTGTTTCAAACTGGATTTACTTTCTGGAATCTGAGAGGTTAGCGATTTGTAACAGGAAATTGTGCGTTATTATACTGCTGCAATAAGCCAGCATATACAAAAAAAAAAAAAAAAAAAAAGGCCATTAAAAAAAATTAAGCTACAAAATGAATATCTAAGTACAGAACACCTAAACTCTTTCAGTAATGCATTCTTCAAAATACTGAAATTATTGTCACTGTATGTGGGCTATTTCTGCTTGTTCCAGTATTGGAGTAGTAGCTTGGACCTTCTAAACAGTTATCTTGGATGTTGTACTTACTTCAGTTATGATAGCCAAAGGCAGATGACTTTCATTCAGTCATGACACTGCAATTTGCTAAGACACTTCAGTGGCTATTTGTGGGATGTTCTGTGGCCATTAGGAGAGCAATCTGTGTCTTGGTTTTGTCCCTGTGGTTCCAGACTATGGCAAATATAAAGTACTTACTTAGATTTAGTTTCACTCTTCTCAATTGTGGACTAAGGCAAGCTGAACCATTTTCTGGCTTTGGTGACTCAGCCAATCATGTAAATGTCTAAAACATGTAAACAATTTCCCTTAACACTCAACAGAGAGATATCTAATTGGCATCTCAGCAGGCAAATCCTCTCATTTTAAGGTAAATAACTGCCTGTAGCAGAGAAGTTTTTTATTAATTGCATTAATATTTTGGGAAAATAATGCTCTGACATGTCTGCAATGTCACTATCTGTATATTCATGGCAAAATTATAGCGAGATACATCCCACTTCTGGTATGTGTGTTTGCGCTCAAAGTTTGTATCCATTTGCATTTACTGAACTTTAGCAGCTGAAGGCATTATAAACTTATGGTTGCCCTCATCTCTGGTAATTAGTGCTCTTCAGCAGAGTATTCCCTTGAATTAGAACTTATATCTTTTATGGGATACCAAGTAAATTTCTCCAGCCATAATTCTGAACATAAAGCCAGCCCTCAATTTCATGCTTTCAGGACATAAAGCCGTGCATTTCATGATATCCAAGGTCTTCCCTCCATTTGTAGTTTTAATATCATGATGACACCCCAATCCTAAGTAATTATGCATTACTTCCCTGTAATAATCAGGAGCTAATTAAGCTCAGTAGATGAAATTATCTCTGAGATATTCTCTGTAAAATACTTATCTTTCTCAATTTCTTTTTTTTTTTCAAAACAGTATTGCAAAGATTCTAAATTCTGATTCTAATAAATTTATAAAGCTTTTGGAGAGAAGAGACAATCTTAGATACAGAAGTGGTGCTTTTAAAATTCACCTGTCTTTATGTCTTACCACAAGCTCATAATGTTCTGATAACGTTGAAGGGAAGAGAAGTTTTCAAATTGACAGAACTCATATTGCCATTTCCTTTGATGAGAGAAGGAGGCATCATGACATCCAAATCACGTCCCTGTAGTCTAAACACCACATATCTTAGCCACAATTTCAGGAAAAAGCTGAAGTATCTGAGAAATCTAGTAGCTAATGGCTACTCAGGGCCAGCATCCCAGCCCCTAGCCAGACAGAATAATTGCCCAGAATGCTGAATCTTCAGCTCCTCTGAGTCAGAGGAGCTCTGGTCCAATTCTACAGTGACAGATGTTCTTCTGCTTTCTCATACATCCTAGTGCAAGTGAAATAAGACACAGTACTTTTCCTTTTTCTTAAAAAGAAAAAACATGCACTAAAATGATACCCCTAATCACAGAAAAAAGAAGTAATTATAACAGACT
>JAVCKT010096452.1:0-13061 GCA_032273925.1 Rhynchotus rufescens
TCTCCCTTTAACAGTTCCCTTTGTTCAGGGTGATATCCCAGGGCCTGTGGTCGACCAAGTTGTCGTCCTGGCCCACAAGGAAGCATTAATGTGACAGTATGGTACCTCCCAGCAATAGCTCTACCCCATTGATTTTTCCAGTAACAGCAAAACACACATTTTCTTCCTTCATTCTACCTGTCCCCTTTTGGTAAAAATATCCTGCTCCTTTTACTACATAGGTCACAATTTTTAAGTTGGCTGCAGTGCTGAGAAGCTTTCGTTCAACATTGTGGAGCATGAGGTAAGCATAACCCAAAAGATGCAATTGATTCCAATTTCCAAAAATTGAATTGGCTGTAGTGTTGAAATAATCTCAGAAAAATACAGCTAGTTCACTCTGAACTTTATGTATATCTGCAGAAAATTTAAAATTAAATTTAACTACAAAACACTCAATTATCTATGCTACAGGATAGAACTGTGATTTTGTCTTTTATATATTGTCAGCCATACTGAAAGCTATACAGTTCAGTCTGATAAGTAGTATCAGATGACTGGTTTTCAGAGTCAAATTTAGGCTTCTTAAGAAGTATACTCCCTTGAACTCTGGCTTGGACAATATCTCACTGGTGTCTTGACTGACTGACTAACTGGAGAGGTGGAAACACTGTGCTGGTTGCCTCCCACATCACATTGATTTTATCGCCAAAAGTTTTACTCTCCATGAGAACACTCTCCAACACACAATAACTGTACGTTGTTAGAAAAGGCAATATTCTCTGTTTTCAGCTCCTTAAGCTCAAGTGGCACAAAAAAAGAGGTGAAGGAGAATGTCTCTGTCTTAAGCTGAGTCTTACTACTCTAGCCCTACTGACACTAGTACATTGGTCACGATAACTAGTCATTACTGCACAACCCTTTTTTAGTAAACTCAGACATGTATCCTTTAATATTCAGCAGTTAGCAAACCTCAGCCCTATGTTAAATAAGTTCTCCCAGAAGCAAAGGCATGCAAACTCTTTTTTAAAGTTACCAAATGAAAGGAGAAGATGCTTCACTTTGGATAAACTTAACATTTAGTATATATAAACCATACTACTGAGCAAAAAACTTGTCTAGGCTTATATTCAAGAACACGGTTAAACCTGTTAGTGGCTATGCATGGCTTTAAAAATATGTATAAAGTTAAATTGAAATAGCCTACATGCAAAATAAGAAGGTAAATATCTTTCAAAGAATCAAAAGAAAACCAAGGAATATATTCAGAGAGAAAGAACTGACAGCAGAAATGATCATTTGCCTGTGTTTGGCTTTGATATGTTCTAGGCTGAACCAATTTTCAATGCCTAGTTTTGCTATATTTTGAAATTCTGTTCCCTGTATGCAACTAACATAGATACCTTAATTGTAATCAGACAGTGATGCTCCTTGCAGCTTTTTGAAAACTCCTGGGTGCCAATGCCCAATTGCATGCCCAGAATTTTCACTTTACTACTTCATACTTCAGAGCTTGACTATTTTCTATTTTTATTTTAACCCACAGCTGGTTCAATTCCTTCCTCCTCTGAGAAGCCAACCTTAAGAATGGTCCCTGAGGGCAGAGCTGTGCTCCTACTGAAACTGATGTGATTTCTTCCACTGCACCATTTAAATGACAGCAATAATGAGAGATCATTGGTGTCCATTGTATAATAAAACAATTTGAATAAACTATAAATGAAGCATTGTGTTTTCCAGGCCAGTTCTTCTGTATCAATTCACCTAGAAAAGACCTAATTTGAATTCTCCATAGCCCTAAGAATATGTTTTTAAACAGAAGTAAAACATTCTCTCTTACAAGTGAAAGTAGCTTATTTTCATGAATATTCAAATAATTTTTGAATTTTATCATTTCCTCAATATAACTAAGCCCAGGAATTCAAAATAAAACACAGATTTTGAATCCATCTTTGTAGTAGACATTGAGCAGTTTGCTTAATTCTGTCCTGTGTATACTATTTTTAGAAAAAATAGTATACTCAGCTAGGCTATAATTCTTATTTGTGACATAGGCTGATTTCTTATTATTGTTGTATGATAGATCTAAATGAAATCAACCTTAGATGTGTGAGTTTCAAGCTGCCTGAAAAATCTCTTTTTTTTTCTGTTTCTTTTTTTCACTCATTTGTTGTACCTAAATAGAAGTGATAATTAATTAGGAAATATGCAGAAATAAAACTAAATCAGGAAAAGCTGCCACACGGAAGGGACATCAGGCTTCATCAGTATCACTCATTATCCTCAAGTTTTGAGCTGCTGTATGCCATGGTCTATAAAATGTAAATGCCTTTGAAGAAACTTTCCTGTTGAGACTTGGCATCCTGAAAGTATTTGACTGCAGCTAGAAAAATATCTGGCCCAAATATGTATGTTGAAACCATGTCAGTCATTAATCCTTCAATAACATTTTTAAAGTAAGTGAACAATTTTTTTAAAATATCACTGGTAGTTTCTTCATCAGTTGCTAACAAAGCAAAAATATTAAAGGAAAATTAGCTATAAATAATGGGATACTCGATGCACTGTTTCAGCTTGTCTTTAAGAAGTGCTGCCAAGATGATCCCAGTGAAACAGCATGGATGTTTGTCATACTCCTTGTAATTAGTGCCTACTTATAACATGACAGGTAGACTGGAACTGCTGATAGATGACTCCGTTTGTATGTCTTCTGTGAACAATTTAGGTAGTGTCACAGAACTGAAAGGCATACTTCGTTTTTATACTTTGTTTCATACTTCATTTTCAATCTTGAAAGCAAGTCAATTAACAAAAGCATAAGGGCATTATATGTACAGATTCCATAAGGGGTGCATGTGTGTGTAATTAACAAAATCGAGTTTACTCAAATACAAAAGAAAAAAAAAATCCCTCTGCAGCCTAAACCTATAGGGAACTAAGCTGTGTTATGAAGCTATCTTTGCCAGGCAATGTTACGTTTTTGTATAGATTTCTCTTCCTAGATTTCTAATATGCTTGACCTCAATTATAGTTTCCTTTTGAGTCTTTCGCCATAGTTTCAGTTAAAGTCTATATTTGATAGCACAATTCTATTTTTAAAAAGAGTTAATTTCTATAGCAATAAATCATCCTAATCTTTTCTGTAACTTTTTCAAGTCTACTGTAATAAAAAAAAATCACATTTTTTGAGACTGCAGTAATACGTGCTTTCCCATTATTCAACAGACTATTTTAGAATCTCAACATGAAAACAATAGTTTCTTTAGAAAACATTATAATGTTAGTTACTCTGAATATAGCTAATTTCAAGTTAGTTGAAGAAAAAAATCACCCTCTTCCCATTTATCTTCTTTTTTTTGTTTTAATATCTTAGATAGATAACCTCCAAATAGTTTTCACAGTTTTGATATAGTTCAACATTTTTGATATATACTGTCCTTATAATAGTTTCCTTCATGATTCTCTGCAAAATGTAACTCAGATTTAAAAGCTGACACAGGGACAAAATGACTGAATAAAGTGGTAGTGTAGTAATAAAGCAAGAATTGTTCCTGCTTCTCTCCAGAAGAAAAAAAGATCTAGCAATGAAGTTAAGAATGATTTGGGGCAGGAGTTCTACAGATGAACCAAAACCTAAAATGTTTGTAATAACATCATGCTTTCAGTCAGAAGAGATATAGAGATATGCCCATTTTACTGTCTTTGTGACTAGAATTCCTTTTCCTATTAAGTGACTGTTCTCATAGAAATTAAAAAAAGGCTCAGGAACATCTTGTTAGACTGGGACAGTGTGTCTTGACCATATTCAGCTCAAAGCACCCTTAATTTTAATCTGCTCATGAACCACAAGGAAAAAAATTCTAAGGGTTCATAAATAACAAAGATGAACTTTAGGACATACTGCAGTCCAGTTGGTCAAACAACAGTATGTCTAAACCCTAACAGGATGTTGAAGGAAAAAATTTTGACATAGAGACATGAAACAAATAAAAATAGTAATAATAATAATAATGAGAACCCTTAAATATTTTTTTCTTCACACAGGATCTCGACAATCCTTACTCACAACTGCATGTTGACTGCGAAGTTACCGAAAGATAAAAATGTGGACTTACTATTTCGTGAAAATTAGACAGCATATGATTTTAATTTTCAAATAAACTAAATTAAAAGGACTACTTGATGACTATTTTGGATTATGGTATGTCTACATTTGACGGGTATAATGAAAAAACTCTTACAGTCTAAGTAATGGAGCATTGTATATGGCACCTAAGTTGGATTAGTAGTTGCATAATGTTCAGGTTTTAATAATTGCTGCAAATTACAATTAATGTTTATTAATAACAGCTACAAAATATAAAATTAATATTAATCAAATGGCAGTTTCTTTTGTTGGTAAACATGATTTTCTTTGTATATAATCTTACAATGGGTAATTTCTAATGCGCATATACTGAGAAGCAGCCTTTTATATTTTATATATTTGGATTACTATAATAAAATATTTGATGGAGTTTGTCTTACTTTTCAGAAGCAATGCAATATTAAGAATATTCTGGATAAACATTTGATAAAACTGTGTTCTGTACACTCATGCAGACCAGTAAGAGATCAAGAGATATTTTTGCTGTACTGTTTATCCACCAGTAGGACAAGTGTTAAATATACTTACCACAGGCTATTAGTAAGAGATAATTACATATTGAAGTTTCAAATAATACAATTTAGGAATACACAGCTGCAAAATATAACTTTTACTATGAGTTTAAGAAATATCAGTCTAATTCCTAACTAGTTTGAACATTTGCTTGGAAGAAAAGATAGTTTAGAAGTTAAAGTAGAATGAAAACAAATATTTACTCCTAACTAGACCTGCATTTCCTGTCTGGTCCTGAGTAATTTAATCAGGCTTAATCTACAAACACTGGAAGTATCTTAGTATATGCATGAGCCACACTGACGCTACACTTTAAAGCTCCTTTTAAAGGTCTGTGCTTTATGTTGGATTAGAACATGTCATAAACACCTTTCTAAAATATATCCCTTTATTTATATTCTGATCTAATGGAAAGTGGCTTCATACAAAGCCAAAAGAAATGTCTTTTATTAAACCAAAGAAAATAATTTAGATTTTGTATGTGTATTTTAGACTTTGTAATTTACATAGCAATTTTGTATTCTGAAAAGTACAGCACTGCTTTCATCTTATTTCTTGGTAAACCTTAAGTCATACCTTTTCAGACCATAGTTTATAATGGATGTGTCTTATATGTGATGTCTACCATATACATCACATTTTATTATATATCAAAAGAACATTGAACCTGATCGCTAAAGAAAAATGAACACTTCCTGTAACATAGGCTAAACACAGCACTGATTTCTCACTTCTTTTTATTCAGTATGGGCTTTTGAAATACAACTGGTTGTGCTGACTGTTATGAGTCATGTTACACTGTTTCATGAATAGTTTCATGAATGGTTCAGTAGTTTATGTTAGGGTATAAAAACAGCTTGGCTTGAAAGGTTTGGAATGGAAAGATTTTTTCCATCCCCAAAAATACAAGAGCAAAAGTAACAATTCACTAACAAAAAATAATAGTTTTGAAATATCTTTTTATAGATTCTATTCCCAGTAGCAATGGAATGTTGTTTCACTCTCAGTTTTGATGTTTTAATAAAATGTCTGTCACCAGAGAAAAGCAGACAGTTATGTTATTGCCCTAAAAAGACAGTACTGTATGTACTTGAAACTTGATGGCACTAGTACTTCCCTGAAGAGTAATACTTTTATTTTTTTTCTATATTTTTCTTAAAGAAAATATCTTAGAAAGAGAATATTTTTCTCACTAAAATGAAGCACTTCTACTCTTTTGCTTTGAATCATAGGACATAGTTGTTAAGCTAGCAAAGACTTTTTTCCTACATACCAAGTAAGAGGTTTTCATACTCCTTGGACAGTTTGTGATGACAATCTGGAGCTACTTTTTGGTTAGTCAGCTCCATAAGTAGCTGATAGCTCCTTTGTCTTCCTTATTCCTAAGAAGTACATTTCTTTTTAATCAGCTATTATTTTCTACAGAGTATGCTCAGTCTGTGTAGACTGAGCAGACTGTGTAGAAATTTCACTTCTTCAGGAGACAGTTTTAAAATAAGTCATCTCCAAATAATCCAAGTAATCTAAGTATTTCTGTGTTTTCCAGAAGATACTTCCTTTTTCCTTAATTCAGTGCAGAGATGCAGAGATGTAAAATACAAAGAAATATACTTTATTATTTACTCAATTATGGAATGACATAACTGTATTGCAACATGCAGATCAATCTCCTGAATAGATACATAGATACATCTATTTGATGGAAAATAGAATATTTTATCATCAGAATATTTTATCATATTTCATTTTATGCCACGTTTATTGCATCCTCTTCAGTAGAAATTCTGTTGTTCATTTTGTTAATATCTGCCATAGATTCCTTTTAAGTTGTTTTGCAATAATAAGTGATTGAAAAAATGTATATTTTTGTATATGAAAGTAATTTGAATTCCATATTAAATGCCAATAATTATTTTGAAAGAAACCTCTAGCATTTAAATTTTTGAAACAGGCATAGGATATGCTAAAATCGCATTGGAACTGCTTGTGTTACTTATGAGTATACACATTCTTACTTAGAAGGTAATTTTCATAATAAAAGAAACAATTTTATAAAGGTTACAAATATGCAAAGGTCATAGGGCCTTAAATCCTGAATTCTCTTGCAGAATACATACTGTATTTTTTTAAAAAAAGTCCTTTTATGAGATTATGCAGCCTTGATAGACGCAAGAAAGAGAGATAAAATGGGTTTCTCTGTTATTCATAGTGTAAATTTTCACAATTGATATTCTTTGTTGACTTGTCAAGTTAATTTATATCTATCTGACATACTTGGTACTAGACAATCAGCATTAGTACTTGTTGGTAATATTGTTGTAAAAAGAAGATCTGACTTTTTCAAAAACATATATGCAAATAATACATTATATATTCTGCCTTTAGGTATTGAGCATAACTTTTAAGCCATAAACATGTTTTTTTTTCTTTTATGGGACACTTTACCTGAAACTGCTTATGAATAACACGTTATAGTTTGATAAATTCCAACAATAGATATATCTTGTAATTATGTCCCATTCATTTACCTAGGCTACTTTTGCTATCTCTTCTTGGAAAACTGAAAAAGTAAAGGATTGTCTTACCATAAAAATAGTGACAGGCAGTCATACAGATATATTTGTTTTACACATGTCAAGATAAAAACAAAACAAAAAAAAACAAAACAAAAAACCCAATGCAATAAAGATTTTGTCAGCATAAACACCAGATGGCTACATCAGTCACAAGTGACAAGTCCTTTAGTTAGCCTTATAGGTGTTCTCCCAGGCACATACTTATAAAATTTAGAAAATAAATCCTGCCCAGGCAGTTTACTTGTACTGTGTGTGTTGTATGCTGTCACAGAGGCTCAGAATAGGACAGGTGAGTCTGTCAAATATTCACGAAGAGTTGTAGCAGTATAAAAATATATTTTAATTATCAGTGCTACAAATTAATAGAGAATCAGGTATTATATCTTTAAAGGCAGCTGCTGATACTGATTAAAAACATATTTCCCAGATAAACACTCATTTGGCATTAGAAGAATGCCTAATGCCTTCTATGAGATGAATTTTAGTATGAATTTTGATGAAAGACATTTTTAGAAACACACTGACTAAGCACCAAAGAGACATTCTAGCATAAGATACTCCACACTCCTGAGAAGATCAAAGATTTGCTTTTCTTCTCAAATCATCCACATTTATGCTTACTTTCTCCTTTTCCTATCAATATGAGTATTAAACAGATGAATACTAATAGGCTTGAAATTCATCTTTAACATTTAATATTGTCATTAAAAAATCTTGGAAGATGATGTCTGAGAAATACTGGGCTACCTGGCCAAATAATGAGAAGATATCCATTTGCCTGAAAGAATGAATATGGCTGTTTTGTAGCTCATTAAAATGTATTATGATGTTTAGATCACTACTGAAGTGGAAATAAAAAGTCCAAAACTTACTTCAGTGCCTTGTGATCAAACATATTTCCTATATCAACCTATATCAAGGTGAAACTTCTATGGCCCAACAAAATCAAATGAGAAAAACCCATTGCATTTTGTCTGCTATAGGGCTCAGCACCGTAACAGCTATATCAGTATGAAGATAAATAAATAGTCAACATCACCTTCTTCCTCCCAGCAATTACTTGTGAAAGCACGGCTTAAAAGATCTATTTGTTGACTCTAGAAAATTAATAAAATGGCAGAACCAAAACATCAATGTGAGTAATTGAAGTTTTCTTAAGATGAAAATGCTCAGCATTACCTTCTGGAGCTCCATAAAAGATATTCCATATATTGAGCCAGTAGAGTGTGTCTCTGTGCATGGATATGTTCTTTCTAGGTGTGCATGCTTCGATTCTATTGTGAAGCTCTTTCCAAGTCAAGCACTGTACCCTGCACATTTGCCTAGGTTTCTTCTAATTAAAAATTTAAAATGAAATACAACGTCGCCTTGCACAGGTTAACTATACTTAGGCGGGAGGAAGAAATACATACACACAGATGGAGATAAAGGAAGAACCAGATATATTGCTCTATCATGGGTCACCTTCATTATCCGACTCTGTTAAAATAACATAAATTGTTTCTGTTTGGCTAACTGAAGAAAAAAGCTTGATTAACTGGGCTTGTAATAGAGTTGAATGTGACTTAGAAATACATAACCTTCTTACACATTTTTTTAAAAAAAATTTAATTATAAAAAAATTATTTAAAAAAAGTCCATTGTGCTTTTGGCTAATATCACTTGCTACAATCTCTGAGGTAGGAAGACATGAGAATCTCAAACCTTAGAAGCATTACATCATGATACAACTTGTATATCATAGGTCATAAAGCTTAAAGCTAAAGCTTATTTTCTGTAAAGATAAAACCTCACAAGCGTTCCAAGGACAAATAAGGACAAATAATTTGTAAATTGAGGTAGGTTCATTCAAGGACATATAGGAACTATCAAAAATATAGATGGGTAACTTGGATGAGGCTTATGAGGCTACTGAGGCTTCAATGTGCTTTTTATATTTTCTAAATTATATTACTAACTATAAGAAAGAGCATCTTTAACTTTATCATAAGATTATGATAAATCATTTATCAGGCAACTGAAAAGCTTCTTTATTTATAAATAAATATATATATTTCTCCATATGGACATGGTTTCAGTATTGCAGACAGAATGCCCTGTAGACATATATAAATTTTTAAATACATCCTTTTAATTTTTTTAATAGTGCTTTGAATTTGCTTCCAAACCAGGAGGCATTTTAAAATTAAAAACAGTGAAAGTAGAAGTTTTAAACTTCAAATGTGGCTTGAGGCATTCTATCCTCAGAGGACACAGTATAGATTGAAGCTTTTGAAGCAAGGGGCCTATATTTTTATAAATGATGGCATTTTACAGCTACCAGCATTAAACGCATCTCATGCTGAATCATTTGTAGTGACAGAAGATAAGCAATTCTGATCAAGCAGCATTCAAGTTTAGAAAATAATCAGGATTTTCCTTTGACTAGCTTACTGAAAAGTTTCTTAAATAAATAGAATTGCCTGAACTGGTCACATTGTTAATGTCTGAAGAATATTACATATTGCAGTTCTAGTAGGGTATTTCTACATCATAACTGGTACAAGATTTCTGTCTTATAGGTACAGCATCTTATAGTACATAAGATTTTATGATTTTATGAATCACCAATTTTATGAATCCATCATAAAACCTGAGACAAAAGAATGTAGGACAAAAAGAACTTTATGATTGTAAGTGTTTTCTGGGGAGAAAACAAGATTCAGATGCTTTATGTATGTATGTGTTTATTTCCAGCAGTCAGAAAAATAGCTAAAGCCTATGTATAGCTCAAGCCTTACTTATCCTCTTTCTTAGCCATGACATCTTCCCAGTTGTGAGTCATAGGTAAGAAAGATATTTCTTAATTGCATTTCTTTTTTTTAAACTGGAAATGATTGGAAATGAGGATAGTAAAAATGTATCTTTCCCTTTCCAAAATCAAAATATTGGAGAAAGAAATATGTAGGATATAAAATATTTTTCATCCTCTGTTTCTTTTAAACAAATTGTTAAAGAGCAGCAAGAGCAGGAAGCGAGGATGAACTGGGACCTCAGTGCAAGCCATACCCTTCACCTTGGTGGGGAAGAGATGGTGACAGTGATGGGTTCCCTCCACAGTCCCTGGATCACCAGACAAAGTATTGAAAGATATTTGCATCCATTTCTGGAACCAGTAGTAGAAAAAAACAGGAGAGAGAATCATATACATTGTTCACAAAATGAAAAAAAATTGTGTACGGGGTTTTTTTTAAAAACTTTATTCACGCTGAAGGTAAGGATCAGCTGTTCAAGTATTTCATACATAATGGAATAGCACAATAGGAGATGAGAAAAGCCCACTTCAGAGAAAACAAACAAACAAACAAACAAACAAACAAACAGAAAAAACACTTCTTCATATAGTGATTAACGTACTTTTCTAAGAGGTGGACTAGCTTTAAAGAAACATCTCTACTAATTTGATCTGCTCCTCACTAGCAGGCTTTAGAGCAATTTATAGTAGCCAACAAAATAACTTAACATAATAACTGCCATTGCTAATAAACTAGGAAAAAAAGCTGGTTCTATAATTAAACGCTTGATGTCTAAGTACTAAACCATCATTAACATAGGCAAGAGGAAAGCTGTTTGAAAAAAAAAAAAAGGAAAAAAAGACGAAAAACAGAAAAATAGACTATAGAACAAGTCCTGTCCTACTCATTGTGAGGATATATGGCAAGTTAGATTCATTAGAAAGTTCTACATTAGTTGGGATCATGTGGAGCTCCTGTTCGAAAGCTTCTAGTAAGCTGGAATCCTTGCTCTATATTTATCAGGTAGTCTGAATGGCTAATTATTACCTACTCGTTCCATGTGTATCTTGTGCAAGTTCTTTTTTGATTCCATCAATAGACTTATTTCTCTCATTTGCATGCTATATTTTTCTGTATAAACTATGAATTCTTTTATTCCTAAATTATTATTTATCATAAATTCATGGGCTACATAATACAATGGTATTCTATCTGGTAGAGACATCCCCATGACAGCATTACCATGATATAAACTTAGAGTGACTTTGAACAGGAATAATGAATTGCAGCAAATACTAAGAAATATAAGGCCAGTTCTGTTATAATTGCCCAGACATCACCATTTTTGAAACATCTCAGTCAATGTATCAGCTTTCATTTGCAAATGGCATATGCCATGCTACAGCACTTGGCAGTCTTAAAGGCTAGATTGTGTTTGAAGACCTCCAATGAAATCTTTGATGATATTTTTCTGTGCTCATCTGGCAGCTTTTCAGACTAAATCAGTTTAATTCCTATTTAAAACTACAATGGACACAGATACCCTGCCAAGGGAATGAATAGGAAAATTTTGATATATCATTAAGAGCTTCTTAAAGAGGCAGCTAAATTCAGGTCTATTATAATGTTAAATTATCATAATCCATTAGCTTCTTTGGATAGAATAAACAATTTGGCATAATCTTTCCTACAAGACTTAAACTGATGTGTTTACTGATGTCATGTGGAAATCACACGTTTTCTGCCTACATGTTTTCTAAAAGGGAACTTTCAAGTATTGGAAGTTGTGACCTAAATAAATTCTTATACAAAATTGGGAAAAAAATCCTCTTCACTGTTACATATACACATTATTTAAGTATATTCACAAATATACAGCATAGTTCAAAGTCAAAAATATATCAAGGTCCATTCGTTGTGTCTCTGATTCAATTTCATTAATTATTGAAAAAGAGAATTAGGATAGATAGACACAATGGGTGATGAGTTTGATTATGAGGACTTTCATAACAAAACAACCTTAAACAATCCTTAAAACAGCCCAAACTTCATCTCAGTTTTTAAAGTGCTACTTAGATTTTGGTTTGCCACAACTGAAAAATCAAAATTATGTAGCCAAAGCCTTAAATGCATCAAAGTATTTAAAACAGAATTATCACTAAACCGACTCAAGCATGAACTCAACCTTCCTTTCAATTAGATTGTAAGTCTTTCAATTTCTGAAGCACTAGCTCAGCCTTCCTAAAAGATCCTGTGAGTTTTTTCTATTTTTATTTTTTTAATTAAAAAAAAAAAACAGAAAAAAAGTACTAATCAAATTTGGGACATTATAGACCCTTTATGTGCCTATTATGCTATGCCTATATATGCCTATATATATGCCTGTTATGCATTATGTGCCAGTATGCTTGCTATCAACATAGGTTGATACTACACCTACATTTTAAAGAGAAAAATATTAATTTCTCAGAAACTGTTGTCTAAAAAAAAATTATCTAAAAGCAGATATACCAAACAAGATAAAATTATTTTAGTTAAATTTAACATAAATATTTTTATTGCTTTTCCTTCAATCAAATAATATGCTTTAGGGCTATCTAAAAAGCAGATAGATATTTCTGCCATCTCATTTACCTTCCAGTGATTAGAAACTTTAAAAAAAAAAAAAAAGTGGCAAAATTATAACCACTGCACCTGTGCCATCATTCTGTTTCAGCTTCAGTTCCTCCTACCATCAATTTACTTCTCTGATAAATTTATGGAGAACACTCTAATCTTCTCTCATTTTGTTAGCTACACAAGTCACATTCTTTTAATGCTCTTTTGTCTGGTTCTCCACTTCTCTATAAGTGTTCTAGCCTGCATCTATTTCAATTTTAACTTGTCTTCATTGATCAAGATAGTGAAAACTGTATGTAGTGTTCCATGTGGTTTGAATAGTAACCCTACAATAGTACAGATTCCATTTGTCTAAAAAATATGCTTCTCCTAGAGTCAAGTCCATGTTTCTTTAATATCTTTGATCTCCCTTCCTTTGCTTCTCTTTTCTAGGTGTATTTATTTTTATAACTC
>JAVCKT010096453.1:0-13060 GCA_032273925.1 Rhynchotus rufescens
TCAAGAAAACATTAATTTAGAATGTGTAGCAAATCTCATTATTGTTGACAAAAAAGGCAACACTGAACCATTAGCTGTGTCTTCAGAATAAATATTTGAGCAACCAGAATGTATAGGATTAACTAGGCTTGTAGATCTGATGTGCAGCCTTCTATGTAATTAGGATTACAGCTGTATGAAATCAAATGATAATGAATAATCCTGGTCTATTAAGACAACAATTACATTTTTACATTAATCTTTTCTAATGCAAAGTAGTTGTTTCCCTTATGAGGGATAAGGGATTGGTTACCAATTTGCTCAGTTTAGTAGCCTGCTGGGCTGAGCTCTTCCATCATTATTGTAGCTGTACTGATTATCAGGATCGCCTTCAAGGTCCTAATCAAGAGTTATGGGACAAGTACAAGAGTTTAGAGTATTGTTAATGAAGAGACTAGAATATCCTTAGAATAGTATATCTTTTGGTTTTTTTTTTTTTTTAATTCACAATTTATGGCTCCTATATCATCTGTTTCAGCCACTACTTTCAAGTCAATAAGCTAAAGTATACATAGCCAAATCAGAACAAATCAGCAACATTAAAGTACGGAACATATACAGTTATAAATACATGTTACAAGTTTCTGTTATTTCCAAGCAGATGGGAAGCTCGAAGAGAGGATAAACTAGGAAATAAAAAAGAAAAAAAAAAAAGAAAAAAGTCTTTGACTAATATACTTATGAAAAATAAAGATTTTTGAGACCCACTAAGTTCATATATTGTCCTGTACTATTCTCTTTCCCTCTGTTTCTCCATTTGAACATACTTACTATAGATACTGCCTTGCTGGTACAGGTTCATTGATCAGGTTAGTGAAAACATAGTGTATGTATGTTTTATTAAAGGAGAGCACAAGCAAGAAGCCAGCTGCAGCCTGGGCTAGACAGAGGATGGCCCAAGGGTGGAGGAGAATGGTCCCAAATGCACTGAGCCTGCTCTGCTGCCAGAGGTTTCCCCAGTATAAAGCCATATCACAAGCTTAGAGAAAGTCTAAGCAAGCTGGGTATCCACAGCAAGGTCCAGGATTTAGGGCACTCTCTGAAGAGAGCAAGAGAAGACTTGCAGCTAGAAGCCAGATGCAATAGAGACCACCCTTTCCTATAAGCAGGAGAAAAGTGAGAAATTCTATAATTTGTTGCTACTAAATAAGAAAAATAGTCACCCGTTCTACAAGACCAGATTGCGCAAAGTGACAGACTACATGTTTTATTCCATCTTACACAAAAGAGTCACATTTTTTTTCTGCAGATTAGCTTCATAAAGCAAGCCAGTCTGTATCCTAACTTCAGGGAAGGGACATAAACAACCCCATTCCAACCAGCTCAGACCAGCTCAAGAAACCCCCATCTGAGACAGATGCAATGCTGGGAACAACCTTCCCTACCAAATACTGCATTTCACACAAGAAACCTGTGTTTCATCACAAGAAAGCACACGGTGCTTCCCTCACTTCCAGCACACTGGAACTCGCTGCCTCAAAGCCGTGTGTTTCCTCACTTCCAGCACAACACAGAGAGCTGCAACACCACAGGAACACCCACTAAACACTTTTAGAGGAGAACACATCTATAATTACACCATGGAAGTGAGGTGTACTTCCATAAACACGGAAGCACTTTTCAGAAAGCAACTGGAGTGGCTAAACCTGGGCCCACCGCTGCATCCCAGAAGAGCTCTCTGCCAGGGAGAAGGCTGCAGAGCAGCAGCTCTCCTCCACCCCAGTCACATACAACCATATCTCAGGACACCAGCATCCCACATCCCAGGCCCTTACCTCGCTCTCCAACAGCATAGCTTAATTTAGCTGCCCTCTCCCACTTTCTCTCAAGGACTTGCCCCTTCCCTCTCCCTGCTTTTATATCCACAGCAGCTGGGCCCATTTTCTGTTGCTTCCACCCAAGGCAAGGGGCTAACCCTGGTCTTCCAGGTGTGTTGTAACTCCCATGGAAGCAATATGTAAATTTGAATCACTACAATAACTCTAGCTGAAATGGCTACAAATATGGATTGTTGCTACTTTTTAAAGTAGGTAAATGAAGGTTAACATCTATTTTAAATTTGAAGCATTGCCTCTAAAATATACTTATTAATTGAAACAATTACTAGAGACAATGAAATAATAGAAATAGCTTGTTTTATGATTTTAATTTCTTTAAGGATCTGCTTTTGCTCGAAGAGGAATCAGTTCTGGAGATGAAACAGGGGCCAAAGCTCTCAAGTTATCAGTATGATTCTAACAGGGAAGGGGATGCCATTGACAGCTGCCTGGGAAGTGCGGGCCCTGGGCGAGGGAGAGTCAAGCAGAATGTGACAAGCACAAAAGAAAGGTGCTTCTCTTGTCAAATCCGTCTTAAAACATCATAAAGCAGATTTCTGTTTAATCATCTGCAAACTCACTCATCTCCTAAATGGGAGGTGCTGGCTTACTCATAGCAAAGGCAAGTCTGTATGCAAGACTATATTGTATTTACTGTTGCCCCTGGATGCCACTTACATGTTGGCTGCCTTTAGAAGGTACCTTTATTTTGTAGTGACATATAAGTGACATATTTTTATGATTTAGGGGGAGACAGGAAAGGTTGTCTTCAGGATTCGAGCTATAAGCAAACATGGGTCTTCTATTTTCTCTCCAATATATAATTAGAAAGCACAGGCATGTTGAGTATGAATGATGCCAAATATTTTGTCACTAAGTGTGGTGAATTTTTTTTTCACTTCCTTTGCCTGATCTAATTCCTGTAGGTCTAATGACTAGTGCATAATTGAGATAATCTTTGCTAAAGAAAAGAGAAAATAAGAAGAGAGAGAGAGAGCAAGAGAAGTAGCAGTTTTAGCATCTTAACCTTGCTCCTGTGTCTGAACCCATTTCCTTCTGCCCAGGAGCTAAGAGAAAAGGGCTAAGAAAACACCTTGAAAACATTAGCAAATGTTTCTGCCCTCCTAACTTCAGATTTTAGTCTTTCATCCTTCTAATTGCAAAGACAATTTGTGGGAATAGCAATGCAACTGACTTTCCCATTGCAGAGGTAGCGAGTAGACTTCATGCGATGTCACATGGCTCTCTGCAGGGCCACCTTGCAGAGGGGACATCGCGTGGGTGCTCACAAGCTTCGGGCAGCACCCAAAGCCCTTGAACCATACCCACACAGATCTAGCCCAGATCTCAACACCAGCTAATCTACAAAGTTGTTACTTCAAATGCTTGTGCACTGACCTCCAGGCATTTGACTTGAATAAAATAATATTATAAACCTTGCAATGTTTCTGTCATTCAACCCCACAAGCTATGTTAATTCTGTAGCCCGGAGTGGGGTAGGCCCTGGAGTTCTCTAAAAGTATCAGAAAATGGATATCTGTATGAATATCAAGAAAATGAATGAAAGATGACAAAGCCTCTGTCCTAGAGGAATATCAAAGTCACAGCGGGAATCTGTCCATGCGACCTAGAAGCTGTGATATGGCTGAGGAGAGTGAAAATGTTTTTGTACTTATGTCCTGAAATGTGAGCCAACTAAGAATTATTGTTCCACTGAATGTATAAAAATATATAAATAAATAAAAAGAAAACAAAATAGAAGATTCCTCTCCACTAAATGTAACTAATTACTCTCCTTAAATCAACACGGATTATAGCTGTATAAAATCTTGTAAATTTGGTACTATTGTTTCTAAGTTGTATCTAAGAAGCTATAATTATACTGTGGTATTATCAACTGAATGAAATTATGTATAAACCTTTTGGGGAAAAAAGAATGCATGTTGGCAAAAATTAGCTATGAAATAGAATTAATCAACCAGGAATGTATTTCATAAGAATTATCTGAAAGTTGTAAATAGATTTTGATTACTAGCCTGTTTTTTTCAATTTTTTTTCTTTTATTTTTTTCATCCTGTTAGTTAGGCAATGTATTTATAAAATGTATAATGCTGTAAGTGATGGTTTCCCATTCCTTCCTGTTTCCAGTTTCTAAACAAAGATCCTGACAAATGCATAGAAAAAAAAAAAAAAGAGCATTTTAAAGTTTCAGTAAGAGATTCTGTTCCTAAAAAGATCTATTTGTAGTGATTAGCATGTTGAACAGTGTTTACATTTGTTATCTTATCAGTGTGTTTCTAATGCAATAACCCACCTAATTGTCTTGGCAGAGATTAAGCCCTGTTAGCAGGATTCTTTGTTTTCAAATGTTTCCCCTTTGATAGCTACTGCACAACAGCAGCTTCTCTGCTTTGCCCTGATAAGGGTTGTTTTCTCAGCAGTATAAAAAAGCATCACTGACCATTATTATTTTTTTCATCAAAATGTCCATTTGTGTCTTGTTGTACATTTATTGTCTGCTGTTATTCTGACCACACCCATCAGCAGAGGTGCTATGCAGTCTGTAAGTGTATGTGACTACTGGCCCAGCAGTTGAATTTTTCTCCTCGGGGTGCCAAAACACTAGGTGGATGAGGTACATGAGGCCATTCAAAACATTTTAAAATATTCCTGACTTGATGTTTGCAGTGAAGTTTTAACGATTTGGAATTTGTGATCTTGATTGCTCTAAGTATCACAAATTTGATGAGCTTCTTCTAGGCCCTGTTATGGGTCTTATTTACCATTCTAGACACTTAAAATTAAGAAGTGATTCATATCTTAAAGAATCTGTATTCTGATGAATATGTTTCATCTTTTGAGAAGGGGAAGGATGTGTTATTTTGAATTGCTACTGAGCATCAACTCTGCAGATGCTTATTTTCTAAGCACATAAATATTCCCACTGAATTAAACACATCTGCATTATTTTCCCACGGCATTATTTTGTCTGCATCGCATAACATGATCATACTGCCCTCTTAAACAACTGCTTTAACCCAGAGGTTTTTACACTTCTTTAAGAGACAGTAATGCCCTGCATATACCACTTGTAAAGGGTCTTGGGATCCTGTAACACGGGACCATTCTGAGCCTTGTCCAAATTGTCCTTCCATGTGTCTGGGCAGTCTGTCCATCACTGATATTATCAGGGTACCTCTTATTACTGCTTCATTCAGACCACAGGAGGGGAATTTAGTTGTAACATCCTCTGCACTGATCCATGGATAAGCATTAAAGACAATAGGGAAAAGGAGATGAATGAACCTGAAGAACGAAGATAAGTTACTTTGATGATGATGTACCGAAATGTTTTGCTCATGACTCTCTGTCTCTTAATTTGCATTCTTTTTATTCTGCAAAAAAAAAGGAACTGAGATTCATAACTGCCTTTATTTGCTTCTTGACAAATTTCTTGGGATTTATTCATCACATGAAAAATTTTAATTGCATTGTCAGTATTCATTAAACTGCACCTTAACTTGAAATTCATGTTCGGTCATGAATGTAAAACTTCAAAAATTCTCTCTCCTTTAGGAAAAACTATTTGAATTACTTTAACCTTGAGAATTGATATTTTAGAGGCTCAAAAGAGACAACAGATTTGACTTTGTAAACACTTAGGCACGAAAGTCAATGCAAAACAATAATATGAGTAAACATTTATAGAACCTGAAAAAAAAGTAGATGTTGGATAAGAGAAAGAAAAATGTTCTTGAGAAATGGGGAAAGAAATACCAATAAGAAATCACCTACTGTTGACAATAGCTCACCATACAGAATTTTTTTTACTGATTCACCCGATTCTAGTTAGTACTGGCTGATAATTGAAACAAGAATGAAAGAGAGCAAAAGGTAAAAAGGGGAGAAAAGAGTTTGGGGAAGCTATGGCAGGGAACCCACTTCTGGCCACAGGCCAGGTGATTATTTTTAGGGATTTATATAATTACCTAGTTAATGAGTAAACAGTAAGCTTCTCCTGGCTCAAATGCCGTTTCATATTAACCTCTGTCAAATAGTTTTTCTTATTTCTGGCTCTGAATGGTGATAGGAAAAAAGGGATAGCCTGCCTGGCACACGAGGCAGTCTCAGAGCAAGTAACCAATGCAGGAATGAAGCCTATCAAGGCTTGCTTGTGCTTTCATTCAAGAACTCTAGGCAGAGAAGCTAAATACAATATTTGCCATGTAACTAATTTCTTAGTGTCTTGTGTTTTCAGAAGTCTATCATTAGGTTATACCTTTTAAGTGCTTAAGCTCATTATACCTTCTCCTTTCCATATTTAACATCCCTGGATACCCACTGTATTTTAACTCTCTCTTTTTTTTTTTTTTTTAATTTAATCCAGAAATCAGAGAAACTTCATTCATTTTAATCATTTTCGTTATAGACTTTGAAATAAGTCTTTGGTAGTTGTTTCTGTTGATTTACAGCAGCTGACAGATGATTAAAACTCCATGTGTCCAATAGCCAAGAAGTTATATCACTTTCTGCATCCTCTGACTGACAAGAAAGGTGAAAATTGCAAGTTCAAACAGATTGCTGAAAATAAGATAATTTTGACTTTATAGCTGTGAAGAGAAAGGCAGTACTTCACGTTTCAAAACCGAGAAAAAATACTGCCCACCACTCTGTCAAGTTCTTTATCTGGTTATTGATTTGATTTTCTCCTCAATACTAGGGACTAAGGCATGAATATAATGAGTCAGTCGCTGCTGCTGGCAAGTCCTCACGGATCCCAACAGAGGAGGACGGAGGGATGGGAAAAGCAGAGGTGTCTGGATGGGAGCCTCCCTGGGACATCCTGAGGCCTGCCTCCTGCCAGGAATGCCTGGGGTATGGCTGTGGGCAGTCCCTGAGGCAAAGGAAGGCCTGACCCACTCGTCACATCTCAGCAGTTGCCACTGCTGGCAATCTGGTAAAAAAATCTGTGAAAATTCAACCGTTCAGGAGGAAGAGTGATTGAAACACAAATCAGGGCCTGGTTTGCAGGACCTCGCCTCACCCAGTAAGGTGAGGTCTACAGGGTCTTATACCCATAAGCAAGACAGGATACTAATACTAATACACTTCTCACTGTCCTCTGTTCTTGGGTTTTTCTACTTGTGTAAAAGATGGTACATTCCTTGAATAACTAATATATTATGACTGGCAGTCCAACAGAAATAGAAAAGCTGTGTACAGATCTACTGGATATATGAGGAAGACTCAATAGAATCACGCTTGACCGTCACCAAAGTGTAAAAATTCATACTATTAGAACAAAAATAACATTTTAAATCTCAAAAATCCTCTGTCAAAGTGGAATTCATACTTGCTGAGCAAATATACTGAACTTCTGCCAAGGCCACAAAATTATTATTTATGGTTGTTTAATACAATTTGTCAATTCTTCAGCCATTAATGTTGCAATTCAGTGAACTGAAACTCTCTACCAGGAAGGTCACAGAAATGCACAAGACTTATCCTAGCAGACAACAAGTTGTACATTCAGTTCCATTTGGCTTCTTATAAACAGTTATATTTTCTTTTCTTTCTTGCTTGCATTCTTTTTTTTTTCGCTAAAGCCTCAGGATTTGATCCGGCTTCTTGCTTCATATCAGAACATCTAGTCTTTATGATATAAAGCATCATTTAATCAATTCACTCCATCTATTCAAATTTGCTTGAGAAATTTTAAGAGATTAATTTTGTGCTTGTAGCTTTTTACCTTGGATAAAATACCATCTGCTAATCACGCCCTAACTTCATGCCAAATCAGCTGTCCTCCCACAGTTACCTAAAATATATCACAAAGTATAAAACCAGTATAAAACATGTGAGCAACAAAATCTCAAAAAAATCAACAGACAAGTGATGGCTGTTCCAGCCTGATCCAGCTCAAGTTCATTCTGCTGCCGTAGGGTCACCAGAGAGGGTCAACACTCAGGCATGGGATTTACAGCTACACCGTCACAGCCCAGATTTCTGGTGCTTGGTCTGGCACTGTAAATCACCGGCTCTGTTCAATCTTCCTCCCAGTTTCTGTGGTGTCCCCAGTGACCAAGTGTGAGCTTTGGAGCCCTGTTAGGGCATAGATCAAGATGCCTAAGATGTTAAGTAAGGAGGCAGGAATTTCCATCATTTCCAGTTTGAGTCAGTATCTTCTAAAGAGCAACACTCACTTGCCTAAGTTCTTCATCATACAAGAGGAGCATCCTCCTCTTTGTAAGGGCCCCAAGTCCTCTTCAGACCCTGAACAGCCTGTTTTTTCCTGCAGTGGACAATGTGACAAATCAATGTCCAACAGTCCCTTTATGTCAGTTTTTAATGAAGCAAAGTAAATTCAAGATGTGGCTCAAAGCTCCAAAGGCTCTGGATTTTCTTCGGTTCCAAGCTTAGGAAAAAGAAAAATGAACAAATATGAAAAGAGGAGGCTAGAAATGTTAACTACTCACAAAAATAAATTTCCATTTTTAAATTATACATTATTTCATTGAAATTCTACATTTTCCTTTCAAACAATGATTTCTGAGTTTGGAAGAGGATATTTTTCCTCCAACAAAAATCAGTAGAACAGTAATTTTTTTTTCTTGGTTGTCGAATAACTTCAGACAATTATTACATTAATGCAAAATGCCAGCCTTCATTGAATTGGAGCAGTTTGCTTCTACTGAAAAGCATGCTAATCTCCAAGGAATTGTTATACACAGCTCCAGATCTCATGTAGTCTAATCCTATTTAATGGTTTCGCAGAAAGCTCATGATCACACTACTTATGCACCACATAGGTAAATTAGGTCTGCATTGAAAATACAGAATCAATCAAATAGAGCATTTTGCTTTTCTCTGTTTCAACTTCTAATGTTCTATAATTCAGATATTTTTAGAAAATAAATTTAGGTATGAAGGAAAATCTTAAATGAAACACAGGTGGAGTAGCAACGCCAGAATATGATCAGAGACAGTTTTCTCTGCTTTTGTGACTCAGTTGAGTGATGCTCATCTAGGAACAACCATTTGAATCCAGGGGACCCATTAAAGAGGGAAACAGACAGACTGACTGCAGAAATGGACACTGCTGTAACCCAGCAGTCTCTTCACTAAAGGTACTCAGAGTTTCCATATACACAGACTTCTCTTTGGTCCCTAATGGGGTCCATGGATTAAGAAATACTGTACTGTGATTATGTAAGTCAATTTGCTCCAGCTTGGCAAGTCATGACACAAGCACTTGCAATCATAAATAGATATGAAGGAATACACACATAACAATTATGAAAATCCAGACGTCTTTGGAAGGAGTACAGAGAGCTCATATTTCTTGATTATGTTTCTCATGGGACGCACTGTACATTATCCTTTCTCTACCATTATGCTGAAATTCCATTTCAGTGTAAACAAAGCTTATTAACCCTCCTAGGCTTTTCCAAGTTGACTTCAAGTAGCAGACAAGAGTCTGCATGAATTTTGGACCACTGCTCCTGTTTGGCAAATAGCTAAACTCAGTATGCAAACTCATCACTGTCTAATCTCAGCAGTCGAGTGTTTTTGAGTGCAGTGTAGTTGGCATTCTTGTGGGGTAGAAGAGGGTAAGTGCTTTTCTTTGAGGCCTTCTGAATTTGTTAGTTTTTCCTGAAAGGATGTTGGCGGTATGTTAAATTCATTAGGCTGTAACTTAGCATAAATAAGGTTTGAGCTTTGTGTCTTAGCATAACGTTATATGAACCTAATGCAATTGGAATACTTGTTCTGGTGATTATCTGTGCCTACAAAAATAATTTCTGCCATTGTCACATCTAAACACCAGTAATACAAAACAGTGATCAAATTCTAGTGAGTGAGATGCAAACAAATTTCATTTGTCTCAGTGTCTTCAAGCCTAGACATGTATACAACATTCACTGTTTTTTTAGGAGTCTCTTGAGCAAACAATTAAGATTACAAGATTAGATTTCTTGCTTCAGTGAATATTTGGGAATGTATTGACCCAGTTCAACTCATTGGGGATTCTTTTAGGTCTTGGAAGAATGAGTAAAAGAAATTTATTTAGCATGCCACACCTGAATCAACCAATGTTGGGATTCCCAAGCAAGAAACCGGTGACAAGTTACTAATAAGCCCTGCAGATAGATTTCTGCTCTGTTATTATGCAGGTTGTGAAGACCTCAGGCCTTGTTCCCACTACCTCGTGTCTACAATGATGTGATGAAGGAAGGCAACAACTTCTTATTTCTGAGAGCACATGACATTCCAGAGATCCAGAGGCGGGTTGTTCAGGGACCTTGTAATAGCAAATATCTTGTTCCAGACAGGAATTTATGCCATATTTTTAACACTGGGAATGCTAAGAACTAAAGCATAAATTCCCTCATGTTCTCAGACTCAGCTAAAAAGGCTAGCGTATCCAGATACTTTTGCTAACAGAAAGGAATAAACATTTTATACTTTAGAAATCTGCAGATTTTTGCTAGAGTTTTCATATTGTTCTGTATTGTAAATAATTCACGTCCTTTTCTCTGCAAGATATGGAATAGGAATAATCCATGTTTTTTTTGCAGCTGTGCTAATTTCCATGTACCCTACCCTCAGTACTAGGTCTGCTCAGATTCCAGGATTGTAACTGACCTACGGCAGGGACATCCTTCAAAGCAAAGTACTATGAGAGCTAACCTTGAAATACTTCTTTATTAAGACAATAACATTTAATATTTTTCTCAAAGATTAAACATCTGATCTGTCTTGTTTTTATTTAATGAGATAATATCTGCAGAGCTCCCTGCACAACTGGCACCACCTCGTTTTTCCACTTACCCATCTGATGGATGGATTTTAGGACAGCGTATCCTGCAACACACTTGGAAGTAGCCTATGTCTTCACATTAAAGTGATTAACACAATATTTTTTTCCCTTAAAAAAAAAAGTGATTAATTGTGAAGCTACAGGGATTAGTATGAAACTCGTTATATATGCCAAAGATTTCTTTGTTCTAGCATTATCCATGTAAGGCAGAAAATATGAAGCATAAGCTCTGTCCTCCATGGGCAGAATGCCGCTGGCAGCTAAAACTGAAGGAATGCACTTCATTACCTTACATCTCCAAAACAGCAGTAGTTGCAAAAGTCACAATACTGCCTTAAGGTTATTTTTTATCTTACCAAATGCCTACAGGGGACAGCAAGGCTTTCTTCTATTACACACTGAGATATAGTTCCCTATTCATTTATTAAGGGTAGGATAGGTAAGGATTTTCAATGTACCTTTACCTCTCTAAAATGCATTTCTATTAATTTTAATATCAGCTCAATAATCTGAATAAAATTAATACTTTGGTTGCTTTAAGAAATATTCTTCAGATTTGGATATTTTCAGTTACACAGAGTGTGATATTCAAATATTGTTATAGGTTTTAATTATGTCAAAATATGGTAGACAATTGTGCAAAAATAGTTACTTCTGTTTGCCTGTGCTATCAGCTCTCTGAATTTTGCAACAGATGGTGATAATGTCAACACATCAGTGTCAATACAACAAACTTTGAAACTTGTTTGTTTTTTGGTGATGAATATTGAAAGCAAATAATCCAACGCATCAATTGTGACGGTACGAATAGATTGATCACATATGTACCTCGTGCTGGGGTAGATAATAGTGCTGCAGATCCAGTTTTATTATCATTTTTTGGAGAAAGTTTATTGCATATGGATTCTGATGTATATTCAAAGACATAAGGAATCCCCCTAAACCAATTTAATTATCTGTTTATATTTCCATTACATAAAGTTGCTCCCCAGTTTGGCACTACTTACCAGGCATATGCAACTGATACAGGACTTATTGCTCATATGCTTCTCAGCAGTCATAAATCTAACATATTGAGAGAGCTCTTTTTTAAGAATCCAAAGTTATATGATCAATTTTTTAAAAGCTGCTTAATATTATGGACAGTTACATCCAAACCTACAGGGTGTCTATGTGCAGAGTTTACGATGTTTGACATGTTGAATAGATTAAATACAATAGTCTGGTGACTCTGATTGTAATATAACTATGTATTATAATATATATATGGGACATAAAAAGATATATAATTTTTAAGACATCTAAATTTCATGAAATTGTAAAACCGCACAGTGAAATTTTGGCTCTTTTAACCAACCACGTAGGGGAGTAAATTTAATTCTGAGGTATCAGCTTGCTCTAGTTGTGCCTCAGAAGGCCCAAAGTGCAGTTATGGTAGCTAATGTAGCTAAAGAGCTAAAAAATTTTCTCCTGGCAAGGACCTTTAGCAACTTCAGAGCCAGGAGCTGCTGAACGGGACCAGAAGAATCAGATGTAGAGAGTGACTGGAGTGGATAAGACCCAAGTCCATTTAAGCACCTAAAAATTATTAACAAATGCCGAGCAAAGATGTATTGTGTATGAAATCTTACACAGGAATAGACTCATGTGTAGGCAAATAGCCTCCACTTTACACAGTATTTTTGGTCAAGAAGGGAAAATCAGGATAGAATGACTTGCGGAAAACAATATAGTGCTAAAACATTGTTTGCTTGCTTTAAGCCAAATCACTTTCAATTTAGGTAAGAACATTAGAATCCAGTGTTAAGCACCTATCTTTGGGAGCAGGTACAGTTTATATTCCGATTCACTGAGCTACTTCATTGAATGGCTATATTGGTCTTCCTTTACTAAATAATATTTTAGTTAAATATAGTGCAGCTCAGGGAGCTGGTGAAAAAATTGGGCTGTGGTTGATTGCTGCTATTATATTCATCAATATTGAAGTCCGGATGTGGGTACATAAAAAATCCATTCAGATTTGAACAGAATGGGCAATACAAAGAATTAGTGTGACAATAATTCCCAGATCCCTTGGCTCCAGGTTGTTAAGAGAGGCACAAGGAGAGCAAACGCTACTTTGTCTACTTTCTGTAAACCCCACTCCTCTAGTTGCTTACTTTTATAGTATTTTATTTGGCTTGCAAGGCCTTTAACCAAGTGCACATTGAATACTGTAGTTAGGTTAAGTGTTCCTCATGACAACAGAGCATCTACGTTGCTCCTCCTGCAGCCCCAGGTCTATGGGCACGTGCTCCAGCGGCAGCAGCATCAGCAGGGTTGCATCCTGGAAGCTGCCAGTGAGGAAGGAGGATTTCCCCAACGTAGAGCCCTATTTTTCCAC
>JAVCKT010096454.1:0-13059 GCA_032273925.1 Rhynchotus rufescens
ATAAAGAAATACAACCAGGTAAGATGATAAGGTTTTCTTGAGAACTTGTCCTTGGATTCTGTCTAAGAATGGATTCTAACTAAGAATAGAAAACTTTAGATTTTAGAACCTGTGACCTCACTCGCTACTGAGAGAAGGAGAGACTAGTCCAAGATGATCTTTCACTTGAACCTAATACTTACGAGTAAAAAAGCTAATTTGTAGGCAAAGCATTAGGAGTTCCTTGTAGACAACAAATAAAATTGCTGATCTTGGCTGATTTTGCCTTCCTTACTGATGTGGGCACGTGTTCCATGACATTCAATTTATCTGCCATTCCTAGAAAGCAAGACCCACACTCAAGTCCTGGGAATGGATTAGTATGGAGCAGTAAATCTTTCCCAAAAAATGCTAAAGGTCTGTCTTTCTGTTAAGGAAAGAAATGGATCTCTTGCCTAAGCCATGATGAGCTCTCCAATCAGCTGGACAAGTGTTTAATACTTAACACTTTTGACTTCAACATCCCTTTCTGAATCAGGGCATGCAATTTTTCATAGGAAAAAAAGACTCCAAAAAGTTCCACACAGACCCAAGATCCCTGAAACCATCTAATGTCAGATTATAAATGGTCAAAAGTATTTCTTGCTTCTTGCTACATAAATCCCAAGTATAATGGCTAAAGTCTTCAGTTTCATTCCATGCCCTGAGCAAAACCTGAAGTGCATCCCAGGCTAGGTGGAAATGGGACGCATCCAAACAGCAGCACTGAAGTCCTTGCTCAACAGACACCAATACTGCTCTCTCCATAGCCCCACTTCCGAAGGGCATAAGCAGGCCTCACACAGCAGGACAACATGTAACCCTGCACTAGAAAGACACTGAGGAATTGGACAGATCACTACAGGCAAAGGACAGAGTAAAGAGAAACAAACGCTGAGAGGGTTGACTTGATCCTGACTATTTCACTGTAGGGAGGGAGGGAAGCAGAGATGTTTGCACAGAATCTGTTTTCCAAAAGCAATTTTTGGCAGGACAACATTCACTACAAGTCTACTTCCTTCCTTCCAGTCCACCCCTCCTGTATATGAGATAGAGAAGATCAACATACCAATTGCTGTTTGGAGTGGTGGAGACGACAAGTTTGCAGATCCAAAAGATATGGCAAGGCTACTTCCTCGCATCAAAAAGCTCATTTACTATGACAATTTTCCTGATTGGGGACACCTGGATTTCATCTGGGGCCTTGATGCAACTATGAAAATGTACTCGAAAATCCTTCAACTAATAACAAAATATCTTTGAAACCATATGCAGAGAGTCAATCCATCCAGTAACACTGTCAAATATCTCTGTTTAGCAATAAATGTGATTTCTGGGGAATAGGTACACACACACACTGGATATTTGAAGAGGGAATTACCTATACTGATGTGTATTTTCTTACATTTTAATAGTTTTTGGTTTTCCATGGTGATAGAGTATTTAGACAAATGGTGTCTTCCAAAGGAGTTTGATAATATAGGAATGGCTGCTGAAAATATGAAAATATTTCAGCACACACTTCAGAGATCACTTAATTTGGACAGCTTTTACCTCAACAAGACTGTTTCTCCTACTCCTAAGCTATGGTCTTCTCATATGTACCTCATAGAAATATACTATCACATAAAAACACAAAAATGTAATTTTTTCATTTCTCTGTTAAAGTACCAATGACCTCGGTTTAAATTAAATCAATTTGACAGAGAGTACAGCCTATTTTTGCTTCTCATATTTACCAACATTGTCAAGACAACCAAGAGACCTTCAGTCACAGGAATGTGAGCACAGAATAGGGAGCTTCCAAAGCCAAGAAATCCAGCCTTGGAAATGGCAGCCTTTTTTGTTGAATACATTCAAATATTCTCCTGCTTTTTACATCTGAATATCTACCAAAGGTCTTTCCACGCACTCTGCACCACCAGATAATGAAACCACAGATGATTTGTGCTCATGACTTGGCAGCTGGAGAATGAGGAAATGCAGATCCATCAGGCAAGCTGCACTCCAAACACTACAGCACCTGAGAAATTTTCCTTGACACTGGCAGTGAAATTTTTGCAAGCTGTCCAAGATATAGGGTTATGTAAATGCCAAAGCCCATCTTGACTACTTATTGTTCAAGGAATTTCTGCAGTATGGGAAAGTAGTCAGTCACTAACCCAAAGACAGAGTTTCTTCATTATATATATTAATACCTCACATTACTCACCCACAAGGTGATCAGGTAAATAAAAGAGTGCCTGTCCCAAGGTTACACCCAAAGTACTCCTTATTACAAGTCCAGACAGGTAAATGTTGCAAGCAGTGATACGGATAGGGCCTCAGGACCTTAATGAGGAATCAAGACTTCTTACAGTAGGAGTCAGTGTCCAAAACAACGGTGACACTCACAAAATGCATCCGTCTTTCACAGCACAGGAAACGTATCACCTTGTCCATGCAACTGGCCTATCTGCCTTTTACAGTGTTGATCATGACATCTAGCCTTTGAACCTATGGCAGCTTGGCCAAAATGGTCAAAATTGTCAACAAAAATAAAGATTCAGTAGACTAAGGAAACAAGTTGAAAGGAGATCTGAAAGCATTTGAAAGGATTCCCCTTCCAAATTCTCTTTACTGACACATTACTAAAATTAGAAAGTACCAGGCCACTTTAATACACTGCCTACCACTGCAGGGATTCTTCTTCCTTTACTTTATGCAACTAAAGGCACCTGAAAGAGTTTATTATTTTGGCATATGCACTGCCTGCTGTATTCACTACCCTGAAAAGCATTCTGTGCTGTCCAGTCTCTTAGGCATCATGTGTCTGGCTCCCACCAATAGCATTTCATATACTGCTTTCCATCCCCTGCCCCCAACTCCTTTAGCACATTATTTACATTGGAAAGCTCTTCAAGGGTCTGACTTCTGAGCCAAAAACATGCTTTAATTATTACTTTTTAATGCACTAAAGGGACCTGGGAACTGGCTTTTTATTTTTTTTTTTTTTTTTTTTTGCGATCACCAAACATTAATTCAATCTCTTCTTGCTGTTTCTTCTATTAAAAAAATCCTTCCCTGGCAATAACATAGAGAGGAATAATTGAGATGTGTGAAACTTGTAGCAGGAGGAGGAAGTGCTAAGGAGCCATAACTCCCACCGACAGAACTATTCTCCCATCGCTCCCACTGTAGGAGGAAAAATAGTACAGAGAAAAGGTACAAGACCCTGCATAAAATTTTGTGGCACAGTGTTCAGCTGTCAAGCACATCTCCTGCAGAAAAACTAAAACACTCACTCTGAATAAAATTTTATTTTTGTATTGGCTGCCAATCATGATGTGCAATTGCTAGATTTCCAGGAACAGTACAGCTAGCTTTCAAAATCCATAGCCTGTGCAAGTCCAGCAATAAAACTGGGTGAGGAGATGGGAGGAGCAATATCTTGAATATTATTGTAAACATTCAAGGCTTAGTAAAAGCAAATGAACACCTTACAGCCAAATGGTCTTGGACTCCTGACAGCTCTCCAACACACAAAGCAGTTAAAGTCTTCAGCAAAGAGCAGATGGGTTTGAACAAGGCCTCTGACAAATACATCAGCCTATAACAGGACTCCTGCTGCTGCTGTGCAAGACAGATTACCAGATCGGAAAATGTTTTTTCATGTTCCAGAGCCCTTTACAGAATATCATCAAGCACTAAGAAGTTTTCTTCAGCATGCTTTCAATGTTGCTGAACTGTAATCTTCTTGCTATATCCAAAGGAGTCTCCCCCTCCTGAAAGAAACAGATGGAATATATTGCAATGTGACAGATATGGATTAAGTAAAAAGAGCTTCCCTGAACTTGCCACTGAAATGCAAGACTTTCCTGCATGATTTTCATTGCCATGTTGTAGCTCTGAAACAAAGGTTTCAGAATGTGCTAGGTCTAATATCACTCTCACTGAAGTCAGTAGGCAGTTTTTGTTCCAGTAGCAATAGCAGTGACAGCCATTCCATCGTTTCCTGCGGTTAATATCCAAAGACAGTGCAAAGTCAAGAGCCATGTGGAAAAACATGACTCATCTCAACTGAGCAGTACAGACACTCCCAGGTGAATGTTCCTTTGGACAGCATTTAACAGATAAGCATCACCAATGACAGAGGCAGCTTGACTTGGCACATTTCAGAGGACTAGTACTTAGTACTACCCCCTATTGCCAGTCTCTCAAGAAAAGCTGTAGAGTGAGCACCTCTGAATTAAGAGACACTGTCACACAGCAGAGATCTGCCAATGCAGTGGGCATCAAGGCAGCCTTTACCAATGAAAGACCAGTAGTGAAGGACTCAGATTTCAAAGATGTTGCTGCCAAGGTGGGCAGTGGGGCTCTCACTTTACAAAATATAAGCCTGCTGCCACAGAGCAGTGGACCCTTGTGAGTTTTTGTTTATTTGTTTTTCAAAAAATGCGGCACACCAAAATAAGGCCTGTAACATATTGGTTTGCTGTCTTCATAGGGGAAATACAGGTATCACCTTCACCTTCTTACCTGATTCTTAACTGAAGGGTCTGCATGAGCTTCTAGCAGTAGAGAAACAACTGCCAGGTTTTTCATTTCACAAGCATAGTGAAGGGCTGTGCTACCAGACTGAAAAGAAACAGAACAAAGAATCATTCCTTCTCCAGGACACAGCTGCTAAAACAGGCCTGGTGCCTTTAGCAGTAAGCTCATAGGTCTTTAGTAATTTCAGAGGATTCCACAATTGTTATCTCAACAATTAAATGTTACACAATATTGTTTGCTCACACTTAAGTGGTTTAGAATTCGATTGATGCTAGAATTGGTTTCTTTCTTCCTGCCTTAGGGAAGTTCTCTACCACATTCAGAAATGCTAGTGGATACAGACACCATATGTGGCAGACCAGTGCCCTTTGAAGACAAAGCGAAAACATAGAGTAACACTGGGCACGACCTTTTTCCACAGATCTACTTTAGTCCAAGAATTCATAAGGGTGATAAACTCACATTTGCAGGAAGTAAAATCTTTACAGAATCAGTTTTTAAAAATGTGTTTCAACTGAGCTGGCTTGGATTCTTTTTAAGACGATACTGGTCAGAAAGAAACCAACAGAGCCAATGTTTAATGTAGACCCAGAGAATCACATCTCTCCAGATGAAGTCACCTGGGAACATTCCCCCCAAATTCATTATGTTTGCAAAAGCCTCACTTCAGATACAAGCACAGAGCTAGAAGTCATTTCAACATACTATCCATCTTGCCTCCTTCCTCTGAAGGAGGATCTCACAGGTTGAAAGGCCATTACAGCAATGGAAAAGTTTTACATTAGAATGCAATTTTAATGTTAAATGCACACTCAGCAGTGTCATGCAGGTTTTCACTTGCTGGGTTTGGAACTGTTGTCCAGACTCCAGGGCTAAAAAATAAATAAAATAAAATAAAATAAAATAGCTAAGCTACAACAAAAAACAGCCCTGAGCTATCAGGGGAGAATTAGTACTGTGTGCATTACAAAACTATATATTAAATGTCAAGGGAATACACCGAATCCTCCTCCTGCTAGACAGTCTGCTACATCAAACCAGTTCATTGCCTGATACTATCCTGAAAGTAGGAATATATTACTAGCAGTTATTTAGGATTTTTGCACTCATAGCAGCTACATGTGCATTTGTACAAATCTACTTACGAAGTCTGCAGCATTAACATTAACACCAGCCCTCAGCAACATCTTAATTAAGTTTTCATTCTGTTTAGTTTTCGAGATCTGTTTGGTTCAAAGGGAAAGAGAATAACATAGTGAGACAGTGAATTTTTATCTAGTAGGAAGTTAATTTTCCCCCCCCCCCCTTTTTTTTTTTACCCTAAAAGGAAGTGTCTGGCTTCTCCATCAGCCAATTTTAACACTCCACTCGTTTCTTTCAGAGCAAAATCTCTGCTGCTTCTGCTGTTCTGCATCAGTTTTTGTTTTAAAAAGAAGGATCCACCTATTCTATGGATTCCTGCCCTGAAATATTGCAGGACAGGTGATAAGGGAAAAGGAAAAGGTATGGGGTAAGGGAGGTTCTGATTTCATTCAGACTTACCATGAGAAGATATCCAATAAGCATAACCGGCATGAGGATGATGATGAGCACATAGTCAAGGAAACTAAACCGTTTTCTCACAGCATAATGCAGGCAAGTGCGCTCCTTCTAAATACAGAAGAACCCTTTGATCGGTGTCAGATTCACTGAACTTATTATATTTAATTAGTATTGACAGTAGCAGATTCTTTTGTATTTCATAAGCTTTCTTTCAAGTTATCTGCTAAAAATATTCTCTGATCTGCAATAGTAACAGATACATAAAACTTCCCTTTTCTTTCCTCAGATACTAAACTTTTACTCCCTCAAATAGGAGCATGTTTAACATACACATACTCATGGCAACTGATTTCCACATGAAAGAAGTATGTGGAATCCAAAGGATTCCAACTGTATGTCTCCAGATTTGACTTGGCTGGCAGACAAAAAGCCATTAGAGCAGAAATTTCATCTTTCCTTCCTGCCCAGCAAGTTAAATCAGCAGGAAGAATACCACAGTTCCTCCTGTTACAGGAGTACCACCTATTGAAACAAAGATTTAAAGGAGATTGTGGCATCTCCTGTTAAATCTCCTGCAGCTACTACTCTACTCGCTGGACTTCATGAAACCAGGTTACTGTGCCACACTGTGGACCAAAACACAGAAATCTTCCTGTGCAGTCCCCTAGGTGAGGGGGCAGAGCCCACGGGGCGGTGGAAAGGCAAGAGCCTGCCTGACATACAGTACTACCTAAAAAGGGAACATGAGCACAGGGAGAAATTCAGGTCACTGAATTCAGGTCAGATTATTACTTTTTGTTCATTGTCAAGTTCAAAAAAATAAATGAGGAGATAAATGAAAACATACAGGTTTACTGTGGTATGATTTGGGGATTGGACGCAGGCACCAGTTGGAGGCAAAACTCCGGCTTGCCAGTGCTGCCAAGGTTCCCTTACTGACACTCCAGAAATCTCACAGTCACTGCAAAGAATAAATCTGTGGTCACTTACCTTGTTCCTGAGGTTGACATCAGCATTTCGTTGTAGAAGATAGCTAACTATTCTGCTGTTACCCCGTTTGCATGCACAAATCAAGGGTGTATCTCCACTAAATCTGTCCTGGACGTTCAGATAGTTGCTGTTTTTCTCCAAAAGGAGCTGAACTTCATTGAAATCATTATTATAAGCCGCGTGGCAAATGGGCTGAAGAAGAAAGAAAATATTACATTAAAACATCACTACACTAGTAAGTCTGAACAGAGCATATAGATTTCTTAGTTAAACACCCCAAGAAACTGCCAAGCACTTCTGTTCGAGGCTGCAATTCTAAGCAGCTCCCAGAAGAGGGTGGTAAGAGATGCTCCTGTAGCTGGAACACAACACCTCTCAGTATAGACCGCAGAAGTCTGACACAACTTTAATACAGCAAAAATGAACTATTTGTTTTGATCAAGGTTTCTGTAATCCAAGAAGCAAATCCTGTCATATTCAGCTACCAAAAAAAAAAAAAAAAAAAAGTAAGAAAATCAGCTGCTGATCTCATAGGAGTTGGTCACTATATTAAGCAGTAGGCACTAAGAACTGAGGTCCTGACTACTCAAAGACACACAAGGTCACACTTTCCTGCGTTTACAGCAAGCTTCCTAGCTGGTGAACAAGAACTACCATTTCCATCTCATCAGCTCTCCAATTAAAATTATATCTTAGGTAAACATTGAACTATACGGTTAAAAACAACAACAAAAAAATCCAGTATTTATTTTCCAAAGAGGTGAGAACACTTATGCCTAATAGGCACCATTTCTTACAAGGATAATTCAGCAAATTACAATTTCGAGTCCAGAAGCTAAGCTCCTTACCTAAAAAGGTGTTCGTATTTGTGCTCACAGCTCCGATCCCGCTTGGCTTTTGATACCAGCTCACCGCTCAAGAACACGCTCCGCGTTTCCAGGCATCCCTGCTCTCGCCTGTGGTTCCTTTCGCCTCCAGCAGCAGGAGCCCGGGGCTCAGGCTGAGCCGGCGGAGCAGAAGGGCACGCGCGGTTTCCAGCAGCCTAATGGCTGCACGGAACAAGAGCCGAAGGAGGCGCGGAGACCGGCGGCGTTTCAAGTTTTCCAGTCAGAAAGAGAAAGCGGTTGTTGCCTTTTCCTCCATCTTTACTGCTATGCTTTTTCTTCACCATTTTCCAAGATAAACATATGCTTAAATATTACCTGCATTTTTCCCCCTCTCCTCCTCCCTTTATCAGATCTTCAATATGCTAAGTGAAAAAGATACTGGCTTGAACTCTGAGCCCTTTCCTTCCACCTGCTGTTAGCTTTTTAATGAGATTAGCCTACAACATCATTAATTGCTGCTAACCTTCTGGACAACTGCATGAGAAAAAAAATGATTTTCCTTTCTAGAAAGTGCTTATTTACATATTTATTTTGTTTACAAAATTATTTGCATGCTTATTTACAGACCTTGCATCACTCCCACTGTCAGGCAAAAATCTACAAAGAATACATTTAATAATACAAATTTGCATTACCTGCCTATACTCTTTTAAGAGGCTACATGTACCATTTGCTCTCATACCTTCCTCCAGAAGCAGAGTTCTTTTGGGGAATTTTGGGAATGGTTCATACCTGTTTGTTGATTTAAGTAACCTGGGCACCCTTGCCACCTAAATGATTAGTTTTGTCTAGAGTCTCATTCTCTGTCATTTTGGTATCTAGGATTGAACCTTCATTTCCAGGAAAGAGAAGATCAAGTGCAACACATTTGCCCTGCAGAATCTATTTGTGCCTCTGATTTCTCACATGTTGGTTTGCTGTGTTTAAAAAACACAGGAGATTTGCTATTTGGCTGAACATCTGTCCAAATTCCAACCATTTATCACTCTTTCCTTTTCTTCAGTCTGGTTGTTGCCAGTCCTGCCACGTGTGCCACCAAGCGATACACTAACATACTTTTCTTTCTGTACTGCCTCCAAACCGTTTATTTGCTTGGCCGTTACCTCCAAGACATCCCTGACCAATCCTCTCTGAGCTTTGCCAGCTTTTTCCAAATCTTACCTCATTGTTGAATCTAGTTCTAGAATAATGAGTAATGATAGAGCAAATACGAGTCCATAGGTCAAAGTGCATTATTTGGGCCCGCAAACACATGTTAGGACAGGCACACAGGAGTCATACACACAGGAGCTTTTATGCTCTGAAATTGGCTGGTATAAGGAAACACCCCAGACAAAAACCATAAGGTAGCAGTTCTCACCCACCTGACACAGGTTGATTGAAGCCTCCTGCTACAGAGAATAAGAAAGAGAATTCAAGAATAAGGTGCAAACTTCAGTAGTGAGCAAAAGAAGATATGCTTGCACATAACAAGCTCGTATAAACCAGCTTGTTTTGCAGTGCTGCTGAATTAAGTGCTTTATGCATATGTAAGGTTCTCCCCTGCAGTTTGCTACAGCTTCTTGGGTGCAGGCCACAGTGCATCCAAGTGAAAAGGCCAGAAGCCATTTGACTTTACGGAGACAGATTGCACAGAAGGGTCTCATCCCATTACCTGCTTTGCTTGCAACTTAAGATGCACGTTTTTGCCTCAAAAGATGGGACAAAAAATGCTTTCACTACCAACTGGAAGAGATTGGATTTTTAGATGAAAGGGGTAAGGAAAATTTTACCTTCTATAGCCAAGCAGTAGAGCAGTGCAGGTCATTCTCAATTTCAGTGATATTGCATTAGCTCAATGACTCAGAGACACACAAAGCCAAATGCAACCTTTGGGTAGACCCAGTGACTTAAGGAGTTAACATGCTTTTTTTTGCTTAAGGAATATGGCAGGAATAGGGCAGTAAATCTGTAGTTGCATAACTTTGCACTCCCCCTCCCCCAGTATCTTCCCTCCATTCTCTCTCTCTCTTTTTTTTTTTTTTTTTAAATAGAACTATTTAAGCACCATTGTTTCCCCAGTCCTGAAAAGCACACATTTTGATTTTTACACACACGCACACACAGAGTCTCTGAAGTGCTTGCAGGTTTCCAAGATTTCTTGTCTACACGTTTCACATGTTCCTGAAATATTTTCCCTGGCACTTTTACGCCAGTAAACACTCAAACACAACACAAATACTTCAGTATCTACTCTGCTTGTTACTCAAATAAGTAGAGAGTTTGGCAGCTTCCCCAATAAAGGCGACTTACTCAGGAGGCAAACTGGAATTATCAGTCTCCAAATCAGAACCTCTTCTTAACAGCCACTTCTTGACTTCTTACTAATGTACTCTTGTAGAATTTGAGATCTAGTTATATGATCTCCAAATCTAGACTGTAAGACAATGTTCTTTGGCCTGCCACCAGTACCCCAAAAAGCAAAATTTCTGGGACTGTACAAGAGCTATATTAGCTATAAGTTGATTTTCCTTTTTAAAAACACACAAGATTCTTTTATCTTCTGCATCAGGGACTCTCTCAACTCCCCGTGACAGGAGGCTTCCTCTTCCAACAAGAATTACCATCCTTGCAGATTACAGATCCCCCTTTTCAGCACTCCTCTCTTGGGAGGATCCATTACCTTTTTATTTATTTATTTTTATTATTCTAGTGCAGTGGAATTCTTTATAAAATTGATTCTTTCACACATTAAGATTCATTCATCTCAAAAAAAAAAAAAAAAACCAAACAAACAACAACAAAAAACCTCAGAAACAAAAGAAAATCCCTTCTTTTTTCTCTCAGAGTTTTACTGGATTATGTTGAGCCTCACTTGCACTCTGCTAGTTTGTGTTCTAGAAAAACATCTTTGATATGTCTGTCACACTGATGAACAGAACATCATGACTGGAGGAGCAAATCACTGCCGTGTTGTTAAGAAAGGGAGCAAAATAAACCAAATACTATAAGTATGTTAATCTGATCCCAATAACATCTAGGATTTCTAAGAAAATGTCCTAGGAAAGAATAACTAAAAATATTAAAAATTACAAAGATGTGACAGTCACCTGTAAAATTGTTGATGCATCTGGCCAGGAATAAATTTAACATGAAAATTATAGAGAGATTTCTATTCAGGTGCAGAATAAAGTTCCAAAAATAGGCCTCCAATAGCAGCAGAAGAGACACAAATTTGACAGCTTTCGTGTTGAAACTTGTAATCACAGAAGTCTTTCCAAATTTTCAAAACTTCTGCCAGAAGCTGCTCAGCTGCTCTTACACCTTTACTTTCTGGAGCTGCCACTTTGGCAGATCTATTTAAACGAACAGTGTTTAAGAGTTCCTGCTTTAAATGCATTCTCAGGCAGTAAGCAGCAGTTTACACACACACACACACACACACACACACACACACACACACACACACACACAGTCACAGAGCAGTGCCAGTGCTGTCGGGAATACCAGCTGTCAGGCCAATTATACTGCCTCCACCTAGAGTTTGGGCAGTGTTTTCTAGACACAAGGGATTCCAAACAAAAGCCTGGAAAACACATTTCTTACATGCCTACAGAAAAGCATGGAGCCTAATAAAATGTGAAAGCCCTCACTCAATTTCCTACAGTGTTAGAGGGCTAACTCAATAGTGGTGGATCTTAACAATCAGCCTCCAATTTGTATTATTTCATTAGCTATCCATCATACAGTACAGGGAAATAAATGTAGCTCATATATACTCATGCTACTTAGGCTCCATAGGCCCAGGAATGCAGGATCAGAAGACTCCAAACCCCACAGCTCAGCACTGGGCTCAGCTGTGGAGCCGTGAGGGATGGCAAGTGCCGGCATCTCACATGGCTGTTACCACTGCCTGGCAGCTTTGGAGAATGTGCACAGCTCTGCTTTTACGGAGAGTCCCTGATGCCGGCAACAGGGATCACAACCCCTGCAGATGCCAGCAGGCCCAGAAACACACTGGAAAGTGGCTGCTTTCACCTATACCACTTTATTCATGACCTCCCAGTTCCAAAGAACTCAGAAAAGACCTAGCCCTTCTCCACTGCGCAGCTGGGGAGATGTTGCATAGGTGCATAAAATATTACCTGCAATACAAACAGGAGCTTTAGTCTGAAGAGATGGGAAGCTCAAGTAAGAATTCTGGCTCAGGCATGTGCCTCCTTGAACTGTCTAGCAGTAGAGCTCTCCACTTCTGCAGTTGGACAAGCTGCACGCTATGAACACCGCACAAAACAGAAAGGAAGGGAGGGAAAACGAAAGATCACACCCCAAACTCCTTCCGCCCTCACCAGCAGCACCTTTGCCCTGCCACAGGCACAGCAGTATCCACGATCTAATCAAGGTTCTCAGGCCAGCCTGCTCCATCAGAATGGAGCAAGCAAAGGACAGACCCTGGAGACTGCTTTCTGGGAGATGAAAGGGGGAATCTAGGAGCACATCTCAAACACAGTTCTGTGCACACCTGTCCATGATGAGCTCTCTTGGCTCAGCTCAAAAGCAGCTGCCCCAGGGCTCACATACACATCCACTTTAACTCTTCTAGAGAAGTCTCCTGTCCACTACAGGAAAAACTAGCCATGAACACAAGGCCATTTAAGAGCCTATAGGGGCAGCACAAAATTAGGGTTTGAGAATTAGATATGCTGTTGACTGAGTGTTTCTCAACCAAATCAAGTCATCAAAGAAAGATTGAATATTGAATTTTAAAGTATAAGCTCTGTGGTTTAGGATTTCCCTTTCTAGAAACACTCCTACAATTCCTCCAGGAGAGGATTTGATTGTTCAGTACCTTCAATAAAGGTGAGAAGCATTTGTAGCACCAGCAAGCATTTTCATGGCTAAAGTCACTCAGTACATAAAACACTAGGCGAGGTGATACAAGTGGAAAAACACAGGAAAAAACACAAGTGGAAAAGACACAATGACAACAGTTCTATACAACTGATTCTCTATAGGAGCTATGGGCAGTGTGATTCAAAACAAGATCTAGTAGTTTCCTTGGATCCAAATAAATTGCCGTATCTGAATTTCTGTTTTCAGAGTTTCTTGC
>JAVCKT010096455.1:0-13059 GCA_032273925.1 Rhynchotus rufescens
GCTCTGCTCTAACGCCTTGCAGAAACATGAGTCCAGACCAGAAAACTCAACTGAGGAACTGCACCTACCTGGAATCACCTAAAAAAGGATTTAACCTACTGGACTGCAAAATCATATATTTGAATTGTGTATGTAAGTACCAGTATACACGCGCACACACACACACACACACACATATATGTATATAAAATAATATATAAATATATAAATATATAATATGCAAGTAACATATACATAATACAATATATAAAATATACAATATACAATATACACACACACACACACATAATGCTTTGCTTGGCAAAGCTTTTTTTTAGTTTTATTTCAATAACAATACAATATGTCAGAATCTAAGAGAATTTACAATTTTTTAATCCAGTTGCACTTTTTATAATACCGTATTCACTGTACTAGTGCTCAGCATTTTTATTCTAGTAAGCAGAAAGCAATTCTTCCTCCCTTGTTATGAGGTAAGCATCTAATCCCTTGGAGAGGGTCTGCGACACCCAGGCTGTTGCTACCAAGCTGGGGGCTGCCAGCCCCAGCATGTGGCACCAGACCAGCAAAACTGGTTTCCTGGAGCATGGGGGTTTGCTCCTTAGAAGCGAGTCCAATGTTACTATTATGAAGTTATAGGTGCAATTATTAACAATAATCCTAGTGCAAAGCTAGCGCAGAAAAAAAAAATAAAATAAGAAGCATTCATTTCAAGTTTGGAGTGTACAACCGAAACAGCTGTATCATTAAAAAACAAACACAAACAAACCACACAGGCGCAGACCAAACGCAGTTTTTCTTGTGTCAATACAAAAGCATTTGGTTCCAGAGCGGTCTCTTGCGCGTGCACGACCCTGTGCTGCGGAGCTGCCCTCTCCTCAGGGGTCTCTCCAAGGCTCAGACGGGCCGATAAGGCCGCGCAGCCCGGAGCGGAGCGGCGCCCGGGGGCAGCGGGCGCGGGCGGGCGCTCGGGCCCCTCCACTTCGCCCAGGCTCGCGGGCCCCGCTGCACGGGCGCTGCCGCAGGCGGCCGCAGCGCCAGCTCCCGCCTCCTGCTTCCTCCCGCAGAGCGGCTGCTCCGGCCTCAAGCCCCAGCGCGGGGCCCAGCTCTGCATTAGCAGAAGCCAGGTTTCAGACCCACAGAATTCCTACTGCAGAGGTGCCCACAGAGCTCCGCTGTCCTGCCCCACAGCGGAGCTCTCGCCTGTAGGCCCCACAGTCACTGTCCAGTTCCCGGTCAGGCTCACACTGGCCTGCGTCTGCCCACAGCAACCTCCAGCCTGTCGCCCAGGTTTCCCTTTCTGCCTCAAAGCAGCCACAGCCTCCATGACCGCTTGTATAAAGCAGCTTGCTCTTACAGGGGATTTTTAGCCATCTACATCCAAAACCAAAGAAAATGCACATCTTGTTATATTTTTAAAGTCAAGCCTGGATCTCCTCAGATGCTTTTTCTACAACTTAATGGTAGCATTAAAAGCCATATGTGGTCTACAAACATCCTGGAAGAATCCAAAGTGTAACCAGGTATGCAAAAAGGCTCCCAACTCCCAAGCTAGACACACAGGAAACAGCTCTGTTGCAAGAGACAGTCGTTCTCTGGACTTGCCGATGGAGTTAGCACAGAGAAAGAAAAGGATTCAAGGCAGGACACCATCCTAGCACATGGAAGTGACACATTGGAAAAAAGAATATGACCTTTAATACCTACTAATGAGACTTCCAATTCTTGTTAATTCTTACCAACTAATAACTAGTTTATCTGAAGCTCTATATAAAAAGAAAAGCTTCAAATTTAAAAGTTCTCTCAACTGTATTTCATGATATTGCACTGCTTTGAAATTCCTACAGAATTGTTTCATTGACTACCTTAAAAAACTATAGAAACCAATTTTAACACCCTCATGTGATAACTGATACTTTTCACACATCAGTTATCTACACAAATGATTAAAGAAACATCATCTATTTATGTCAAGCAGATGTATGACTTGAGTTGAAATTGCGTTTTGTTAAATACCTACATTACACAACCAAAGGCATTTACGGCATGCTTTATTTCTAAATTTCTGTGCTTCCACTGAGAGTAATAATATGACTAAGAATCTTTTTCCTAAGAAAAAAAGAAAATTATTTCAAGAATTAAAATTCTTAACAATCAATATTCAGTAAATATTAAGTTACTGTCACCTGACAGACTGCAATCATTCTTAATCAGTCTTAAGGGATCTAATTCCTTACAAATGGAGAGACTCAAGAGAATTTCATCTTTACTCTCTACTTGACTAAAAGCTGGAAGCTACAAAGTGACAGATCTATCTGCCAGCAGGTTTTTTAAATGCACAACAAATTTCATTACAATTTGACTGTAATGAGTCAAATTTGAGGTAACGAGTCATTTTTCTACATGTTCACAGTGCTCAATCAATAGCCTAAAATAGTCTTTGAACTTACCTGTTGTTTCAGTACCAAGTTCTTCACTCCTTCCATCACAAACTGTGATCCTGTGTTCATAACACGTGAAAACAGACTGAAAAAAGAAAAAATAAAGATAACGTGCAAGTTAAATGCTCATAGTATCCTATTTTTTTTAATTCATTAAGAACAATTTTAGAGCCGAGTACAACTTCCAAGGGATTTCACATACCATTTTTAATCTGACACTAAAAAATAATTCTTTAACATAAAAAAGGAGGCCTTTCAATCCCTGTAATTAAAGTTTGTATCTTTTTTTTTTTCAAAAAAATCTATCATCTTTGCAGGAAAACAAACAAAAAAAACCCCCACACAACAAAGCCATCAGGAAACTGTTTTATTATTCTGAATTTTCAAATTCCTAAGCGTGCTGCCATAAAACCTCCTTGTGACAAGGCTTTTTTGAAAGATGAGGAATCACGATTCCTCATCTTCACCTTCAAATTCTCTCAGGATCAGAGCGACTCAAGTCCTGCGTTCTAGACGAGGAATGGGAACCCACAGCCTCTCAGCAGGTATGGACTCTCTGGTCCTGTCTTGCAATGACTAACTCTGTCTTTCAGTATGATGCCAGACATGAAACCCCAGAGATCCTAAGGGAAAAAAAGGGCATTCCTACATCCCAGCCTGTCTTCCAGCCCTAGAGGGAGCTAGGTCTAGGCACACAGGCATGTTCTCCATTTCTGCCATCAGGCTCAGCACAGTGGCAGCCCTAGATCCATCTTCTGGTCATAAACTCTCCTCTGGGAGCCTCAACATTTCTCACGCAGGCACAGATACCTCTGCACCACGTTACATCCTAGATTTAGCCACAGACCCTCTGTTTTCCCGAGAGCAAGTCCTGTGAATTGTTAATGGGCTACAAAAGTGATTTGTGCTTGTAATTTTGTCTTTAAACTTCTTAGAGATGGAAAAATGTTTTATTCTTGGTCTTGTACAGTACTGATCATAGTTTGAGTACTTCTAAAATAAGGTAACAGAATCCAAAAGCTTGGAGAAAATGAATGAAAAACGTACCCCAGCGGTTTAGGTGTAGTGTTTCCATAGCTGGTGGGAGCCGAGGCCATCTTAGTGAAAGCCCTGTGAAAGCAGGGGGAGAAATCAAATGCTTCACCTCATGACACATCCTGCTGCAGAAGGCGCCACTCTGGTCATTTGAAAGTAAAAACATTTCTGCTTCTCAAACTTGCTCAGGGAGTAACTATTTACTACAAGCACCACTCTCATCTAGGAACACAATGGGTAAGAAACTGAAAAGGAACAGATGTACAGATTTAACTTCTGTAATACATAAAACTCAAATAACTGACAGAAATGGCAGCCCTTTTGGTGCAACCCCCAAACGGTGGTGTCTGAACTAACCCAACTGTTCACTGAGTTGCCTTCAGCAGGTTGCTGGTGCCTTGGATCATTAAGTGCCCTGCTTTGCGTTGTGCTCAATAGAGTTCTGGCACCACGAGAGTTTAGTTTTAAAATATCCAAGGAGAGTTTCCAAGGTATCAGAAGTAATGCGTTAATTCTTTGATATAAATAATGAATTCTATAAAATTGCCTAATTATATCCCCAACGGTAAGAACCAAAAGGCACTCACTTCCACTGCTTTATGTAGCTCAGAGGAGCAAGATTACACCCGGCATCCAGCAACGCTTTTTTATACTGCTCCAGATCAACCTGAAACGACAAAGTGGAGAATTGCACCTGGTTCAGAGCACTCTAAGCTCCCTCTACGCGCTGAGACCGACATCCTTAACTAAGTAATAAACAACACTCCAAGATGCAATTTCAAATGCGATTCGCCCAGAGCAGCTCTCAGGGATTCTAGCAGTAGTTGTGGAATTAAATAATGATTAAATAAATAATAAAATGTTAAAGAGTCAGAATGCACTTATAGATAATGTAAATACAATAAGGAATAGATTTAAAAGGACTACTTCCTCTTCGCCTAAACTAGTGTATTTTTTCTACCGATTTGAGTTAATATAACAGTCATGATAAAACGATTCCATGTTGTCTATATTCATTCTGTATTATACAACGTTTCAACTGTGTAGTGTAATGAAAAAGCTTGGAATACAGCTTCATAAGTTCAAGAGAAATACTAAGAAATTTCTTTTGAAATTATTCATATATGTGAAGAAGAAGCATTTCCTTTATGTATCTATGAATTACCACTTTTTTGAATGTACAAGTGAGAAGAATCATATTAACATTTTGTTGAACTTACTCTTCTCTGCTGCTCTATATACATAATAGAAAGCAGAGCAAGATGTGCCTTTGCCTAACTCTGAACTAAATATTCCAAAGGTGAGAATTTTTAGAAGACTTCAGTGACTTCTTCTTCATTCTCTGTAGCCATTCATATCCTTCAAAAGCACACCCAAAGCTTTGAGAGCAGACAGATTCCCTGCTAGTACTACAACGTTTGTTTAAGGTTTTAATATTACCTTGGCATTCTCTTCCTTAAAGAGAATCCAAAACACTGCGAGACAATGCAGAAAAGCCCTGCCGGGCAGGGGCTGGCATTGCAAGCCGGAGGGAACGTACCTCGGAAGGCACCTGCGCTGAGCTGATGTAATAGATAAGAAACAATCTCATTTTGTCTTCTGGAGTTCCTGCTGCGGGGAACACAAGAGAGAAAAAACTCTAGAACTGTAACAATGCAACTAGGTGAATTATTTTTTCAGTTTTTTATATATATATATATATATAAAATATATATATATATACACACACACACACACATTCAGACTTTTAGTTATGATGATAATTATTATACATATAAAAAGTCTATGGACTTGTTCAGAATATAAAATGGTAAAAAGACATTCAACAACTTTACAGAAAAATTCTTTAGACTGGATCATTGTTCCTGACAATGTTATTGACACTTTTCTGTTTTGCCTAGAGCACCACTTCTTTCAAGTAACACACAAAATAACAAATTTCCTAAGGGCACTATGTGCCATTTTATGAGAGGACTGCAAAGTGAAAGAAGAGACTAAACAGAAGGCAGAAAGGGAAGGCCACAGCACATCTTCCTCTACAGTCCATTTCCACAGCTCTGTGGTTGCTCATACTGAAGGCTGCAAACGCTGCAAAAGTACTTAGGTGACGCCTCAGTCAGAAGAGAACAGCTTAAATCTCCAGGAATTTAAGAACTTCCGTCTTCAGGAAGTATTTTCCCCCCGAATCACTTACTGTCACACCACTCCTGGGGAAAAACATTGCTAGGAATTTTTGGGAACAATTATCAGTGGGAATTAAAACTCATCTTTGCCACATCAAAAGACTCAGACGACTATTCGCGTGTCAGTTAGGTCATAAACAACTGTATCAAATTCTGAACAGTGTTCACTACTTTCTAGAAGACCAAAATCACTGTTAGCAAAGCACAAGGCTTAAAAATACTAATTCAGAAACTAAACTTTGTGAAACAAACTAAAAAATTTGTACTGTACTACTTCATTAAAAAGCCTGATACCTGTACGTATGGTACAGCAAGAAGGAGGCGCTTTTTTACAGTTGTGGGGTAGGAAGGAGTTAACCTTTTATTTGTTCCCCACTAGAGAAGGCAGCAACCACATTGTCAGTAGGGGTCATCTAAATTAAAATGCATCATTGTTTACAAAGCAGCATATATTTAGTTTGGCAGAAGTTAAGCAGTCCATTCCTTAGTCCATCCACTGCTGCAGTGAACATTAATGAGTTGGTATAATATTTGTGGAAAATATATGTTATTAATCTTTAACAAATACTGCAAAAAAGCATCTCCGATGTTTTAAATATACAGCCTACCTGTCCAAACTTGGCTTCCCCTGAGCCAACTTATATCTTCAGCACTTTACTGGCCACTAAGTTTCAGTTTCCACTGCAACTGGTTGGCACCAGGCAGCCTTTCCTCGAGCGAGCAGATTTCCTGCCCTTACCCATCTCCTGGGAGGTTTGGGCTCACAGGATGGTAAGCAGCCTCAAACAGGAACGTAACTGGCATTTCATCTTTCCAAAAAATAATAAATTGGAAAAAGTTATATCTGTGATTATAGCTGTACCTTAACTAAATTAGCGAGCCACTGTGCTGGGGGGGAGCACGTTGGCCTGTGCTGCCCAGCACGGCGGTGGGGAAGGGCAGGAGGCGGCGCGGGGCCGTTGGGGCTGTCCGGGTGAGGCCGGGCACCGCAGGAACAGCGTGGGCACCCCGGGAGCAGCTCGGGCACCGCGGGAGCAGCGCGGGCGCCCCGGGAGCAGCGCGGGCGCCCCGGGAGCAGCCCGCCGGGCAGCTGCGCTGGGGGGCCCTGCCGCGGCGACGCGGGGCCGGGCGGCAGCCCATGGTGCGTTAGCTACAAGGCCGCGAGAAAGGAGGACGTGGCAGAGCAGGGTGGTCAACAGGCTGCTGTGAAGAACTGCAGAGATCGCCGTCCTTGAGACGAGTACCCCACAGACAACACAAACAAACAGCTCCCCACTGAATGTGCTGGAACACTGCATGTATTATTCCTTCAAAATAAATGTTTTCTGTTGGTACCTCACAATGAATCACTCAATAGGAAGCCAGCCATTTGTACAAGACAGCATGCCCTTAAATAACCTCCAGGCTGTCACTTAAAGTCTTGTGTTACATAAACTGATCTTCATTCTAAGGAAAGCCATCCAAAATGCAGAGGAAATAGGGGTTCAAGACAGTAACCCATCCAGCAGGAAATACTAGAGAGCACAATCGCCTGCACTTTCATGCACAAGCACCAGCCATTTGTGCAAATAAAACACAAAATAGCACTTGAATGTTAATTCTAAACATGAAATAGGAATAGTTTGCACTAATGCTAAGCAAAGAGGAGCTTCTTAACTAGTATTACACATTCATACCAATTTTAACAACAGGGATCTGTATTGGATTACTATGCCTGACTACAGATTTTCTACAGGTCCAGACTGGCTCTGACCCATGTAAAACTTGAGCTAGAACTTCCATCAATCAATGTATTCAATGTAATCAATGTAATCAATATATTATTTCTTTACTGCCTTTGACTCTGTAGGCAAAACAGTAAAAGGTTTCAAAAACACATCGTGGCATTTCTACACCGTTTGAGCAACAGGAACCACTGTGGAAACTCCAGATGTTTGCTAGGTCCAGCACAAGCGACAGGGCTTCACCCACACGCACGGGCCGCCATGGACGCAGTGCAGACCCGGCCACACAAGGTGCCTGATGCAGCCCGAGTAACTCGCATTTTGCTTCCCCTCTTTCCATCTCCCTCCAGCCTGTCCCTCACAGGAGCGAAGCTGCCTGCATGTATCCTGAGATGCATGTGTCTATGATTTATATGACATGATTTATAAAAATGTAAAATCCTAACAGAACAGTACTTGGGATGACACAGTTTCATGCTATACCAGTGAGCAGAGGGAAAGCACAAAGTTTCAGTATTAATCCTTTCCTAGATCATGATCTCTTAAGGTCTTTGAGCTGCACAAAATTTCCAATAATTTTCAGATGCTACTTGACTTAAATAGTAAACTCTTTGTACTGCTAGTAAAATTAGTAAATTAAAAAAAAAGTTTTTCTTTTTAAGTCTAGCACGGCTTACAACAAACATACACCATTTACTTTTCAAATGTAAAGTCATAGCAGGTATAGCTCTAGTACATCTCTTAAAGTTTACGTCAAGTTCAGATTTAAAGTACTTACCATCCGGGTCTGAAATCATGTCCAGCAGGGATTTATCCAGAGTGGATTTGCTCATTATTTTTTCCTCATATTCAAAATACACATCCAGCTTTCGAGTCTGTTTAAGAAAGAGTATTAGAATTAACATCTTTTTTTATTGTGAAAGAGAATTTAGAGACTGTTTAAGAAGATATCCAAACTTTACTGATCAAGACTACTCTTAATATCTTTAAATGTAAATTAACAGAAAAAAAAAGGCTTTCACCATAATAAGAACTTACTCTTTGAAAATTGATGCATAAGTAACTGGTGTATGAAGAGCAAGATCTCTGGCTAGGCAAGGGAAGGCCAGTGTTGGAAAGCAGAGCTGAGGAAGGGCCGCCCGCGGCGGCAGCACGGCGAGACACAGCGGCGCTGCCGCGCACACCCGGCTCATTCGCGCCGAGCCTCGGGGCTCGCGGACAACCAGGCAGTCCGTCAGTGCTCATAAATGCTGGAAACTCCTAGATACGCTCCGGCATTGTCCTAGAGAGAAGCTGGCAGCCTTCCCTTTGGATCCAAGGGGCTCGCACCAAAATAACTGCTTCAGATTGACGTCTTGCAATAAGTCACTCACGTCAAGGAGGGCAGCGTTCAGAATAAGGTTTTCTGACTAATATGGGAACGGAGATCTCCTCCTGTACAGCACCGTATTTATGGAGCAGGCCCGAGGGCCGCACAGGTTCCTTCTGAAGAGGAGGGGGAGGAGGATGGTCACCCACGGCTTGGGAGCAGCGAGGCTGAAAGGCGCAATGTGACGGGCGGCACCGCGGGCACCTGCGCAGGGAGCCAACCCCGCGCCTGCCAACCCCCCTCGCCTGGCCCTTCTGCCTGGCCAAACAGAAAGGAGCTTCACAAAGATCGGCGAGGAAGGCAACTTCCAGCACCGATAATTCTGAACACTGGAACGGAGCATCCCAGCGAGGGCTCCAGGGGCTCGGGATACAAAGCACCTCCCTGCATCCCTGTGCATGGGTCTGGCGTGACCCTCGGCTCTGCCACTCTGGCACCCCAGGGGCTGCGGTGCTGCCAAGATCCTGGTGAGCACGGCCCGGCGGCCACGGCCCCGCGCGCGCTCGCTTCCTGCGCCGCGCTCCGCTGGTAGCTCCTCAGAGCGGCAAAACGCAATGCTTGTAAGTTGGAAACATTTTTCCAGACAAAAGGCATCTAACAAAGGATTGTCAAGAAATCTGGAATCTTCATTTCATTAAGATAAATACATTAGTGTTGAATTTGGCAACACACATATTGTGTTAGCTGGTGCGCTGTTTAAGACAAATTTATTCAGATGGTGCGTAATAGTGCATGATGAAAAAAACACACCAAATAATTCACTATAGTATCTGTTCACTATTTAACTTTTTAATAAAATGCTGTTCTTATGGTAGGAAAGATTTTAAAATATAAAGAGATTTACAGCCGATTTTGAGCACAAGCTGCACAAACTTCTCTGTGACCTTATGCAGCTTGGCAGCTCTTTGGCTACAGTCGGCAGCCCAAGCAGCCGCGCTGCAGCCCGGGGTCTGTGCCGCCCGCCCGCCGCGCCGCGGCAGGAGCCTCCCGGCGCACAGGGCCGCTCGGGAGCCCGGCCAGGTGCTTGGAGCGAGGACCTGGCACCCTGTGGGAAACATGGCCCAACTGAAAATCCAAAGGAAACTCTGGTAATTCACGTCTATCCACACTGGGAAGTCTGAACATGAGCAATAGCAGCAATATAAAATTTTCTACATTCTCCTGTTGATGTGAGAGAAATATGAACTACAGAGATGGGTCGGTCTGGCAAAATGAACCTGCTCAGCTGCTTCTTCAGGAGACAACTGACCAAAATTTCTAGCAGAGGTGCTAATTAATGCAGTTTTTCTTAACCCTGGTTCACTAGGAGTTAGATGGACACCAAATTAGATTTCACGCTGATTAATGAACAGCCTTAGAGAATACTGGTTACCCTTTGAGAGATTTCCCAGACAGGCCACATCAATGAGACAGCTATTTCCCAAAGAGCCAACTGTTCTGAGAAGCACTGATGTGAAGCAGATGTTCCACTTAATTTCAGTAATTGCAGTTTTGCTCACTCGCCGCCAAACACACACAAGTCAGAGGGAAAGCAGAGGGACAAGAACTAAGGATCCCGTAGATGCAGCAGGAATCTGGGCTGGAACCTGGGCTGGCGGGGCAGGAGAGGGGCCCTTCACACAAGGCAGGGCCTCAAGGGCTACCGCTGTTCAGCCTGTGGAGCAGCAGAGCTGTGGGGTCACCCACGGGTGCAGACACCGAGGCGAGTGCACAGAGGCCATTTGCAGGGGTGCCCCGTGCAGGACAAGAGGCAGCAGCACAAACTGAAACAAGGGAAGCTCTGTCTGAATGTGGAACAAGCTGCCTGGAGAGGCGGGAGCTGCTGCTCCTGGGCAACCTGCCCCAGGCGGCGCTGCTCGGGCTGGGGGGACGGCGCTCCCTGAAGGGCTCTGGTTCTGTAACTCTCACCTGAGCACTAACCCAAGCCAGACACAAAGTCCTTCCTCTTTGAGCAGAGAAGCAGAAGCCATGCAGATCTGTTGGAGGGCCACTTCGCATAGACCCATAGGAGACTCTCTTATCCTCTTTACAGCACAAAAACTCTTCCTCTTAGAGAGAGAGGAAATGCAAGAAGAAACTACTGGAAGGATCTCAAGGACACTGACAGAAAATGATGAGGCATCAAATAAAACAGCACAAGGCAACAGCCCTAGAAAATTCAGTAAAGTGAGGAAATTGCAGCCTCTCTCATCAATACGGAGAAGAACCTGGGCAGGAAGCTGAAAGGGGCAGGCAGATCCAGCTCCTTCCCGCTGCACTGCACACAACTATCCAAGGAAGAGGGAAGGAGAGGCCACTGGAACTGAATCCATCCGAACTGTCACGTACTGGGAAGTGACCTAATGAGGAGGTCTGAATCCCATACAGACTGCCAGGGTCCCTGCCAGGGACACATGTGTCACAGCACACATGGCAGGATGGATTTTTAACCACTCTGCTTTAGGACAAGTTACACAGGTGGCCCTCCTTATCACAGTAGGAATAGTTCACTCGAAAGGCTCCCGGCAGTACAGGTAGAGGAGCTATTCACAGTATCAATCCTATCAATCAATAACTACAGAATTGGTGGTATGCGATAAGCAAATCATGTAAGGATTAAAAATCTTAAACCAATCAGCAATCTAAGATGAGAATAATCCACATAAAACACGCCACTTACATTAATAGGCACAGCAATCTAGCAAGATGTTACCTAATCTTCCTCTCAGATTAATAGCTTCAGGGAAGCCCAAGCGTATCCCTTTTCCTATGCCACAATTTATCACAAATCAGTGATCCAAATGCCAGTATTAGACAGGCAAGCAGAGACAGGAACTACCCACAATACTAACGCAGCCTGGAGGACACCCCTCGCTCGACCCTGCGCTGTGCTCCCCTTGGGGACGCGGGGTCGGGCGCTCCGGGTGCTCCGAGGGGCGGCTGCCGCCGGCTTCGCGGCGCCGCTTCCGCTCCCGCCTCGCGCCCAATGCTTGGACACGCCAGGAAGCTGCCAGGACGCCGAGCAGGTGATTAATTTCTGGTTTCCTCTTACTGCGCCTCGCAAAGGATTCCAAGACAATGTGGAAAGCAGCTGTAAGCTGAGCACTAACACAGGACCATTAAGAAAGTTAAACTTACTCCGTTTATCTGGAGAAGGTCTCGGAGAATTCTTTGCATCGATTCTCATATGCAATGAAGAAAAATACTCAAAAAATTATTATAGTACAAAATGTAAGGAACAATGCCAACAAGGAATTTCAAAGCATATTGTGCTTCCAGATTATTTTGGAACTGAAAATACAGCAACCTGAATAAAATAATAAACGGTGCTTTCCATGACCTTGGCACTTGCCAAATTTTTTTTTCTAGTCTTCCTCTTACGCTAGCCTGGCTTAATTATTTAACTGTACGTGAAATCTCCATGCACAGCCTCAAGCTGCCACCCGCATTTCTGTATAAAGGCAGCTGGCTGAGACTGCTGCTCTTGGAAACGCTTTGGATGGCGACGCTGAGCGACATCCCAGCTTGCTCTGGAATTCTGCAGCCCAGGTTAGAAAGACACTGTTTTTCTAGGAGAGTGATATCATGAGGGGAAAAGAGGATGGGATCATATGAGGAAACTTCTTTCTTGTTTGGGGAAAAGATTTTAGCTCAGGTAAATTCCAATGGAAAAAATGTGTTCCTACTTTAACCGAAACTTTAAGCAGTTTTCTAAACATCTGGAGAGGAAGGGAATGATTCTAAATCAGTAGAAAAGACGGTACAGAAGCACAAAGCACCAACACCCTGAAGAAACTGCCTGCCTGTTTATTTCATGATCCTGACAGCATCGCAATCAGGAGGAAAGAGCCGGAGCACTTTGCAGTTCCAGAACTAGGGAATCTCTGAGCACCCTGGCAGCCTTCTAGCTGGGGCTTATCCAGGAGCCCAGGACAGTCCCTGCCCCCTCCGCGTAATGGAGAAGTGTCCATGGCCCCCGCAGGCACTGGAGCCAGCACGGGCATCCCACTCCACTGCACAGCCAGGGGGACACAGGGGATGAACTGAGGGCATTTTGTTCTACACGCTCTGAAACCTGCGCTATGGTCGGCAAATTAGATAAAACTCTACTGCTGGGTAAGCGGGCCCGCACCGTCAGGATCTTTCTTAGAAAAGTGACTGTAAGGACCAGACAACAAATAAACCACCGGTGCCAATTTCCATTTTCTTTGCAGTTAAGGCCCTGCTTTTAAAAGTTGCCAGACTGGATGGCTAACAAGTGTGATACTGCAAAAGCATCTGTAACTCAGTCCCTCAGGAAAAAAAAAAAAAAAAAAAAAAAAAAAAAAAAC
>JAVCKT010096456.1:0-13058 GCA_032273925.1 Rhynchotus rufescens
CCTGCTTGAGCAGGAAGGTTGGACTAGATGATCTCTAGAGGTCCCTTCCAACCTTGAAGATTCTGTGATTCTGTGAATAATAGAATCATTAGAGTTGGAAACAACCTTCAAGATCATCAACAGCTACCACAAACCTATCGCCACCATGCCTGCTAAACCGTTTCCTTAAGTGACTCTACTACTTCCTTGGAAAGCTTGTTCCAATACTTAAACACTCATTCTGTGTAGAATTTTTTCCTGATATCTAACCTGAACCTTCTTGATGCAACTTCAGGCCATTTCCTTTTGTTCTATCAGTAGTTATTTTGGAGACAAGATTGATTATGCTTCACTACAACCTCCTTTCAGGAAGTTATAGAGAGCGATAGCGTCTCTCCTGAGTATCCTCCAGAATAAATAACCCATCTCTCTCAGCTACTCCTCATAAGGTTTGAGCTGTCAGACCATTCACCAGCTTTGTTAGCCTTTTTTGGACATGCTTCAGCACCTCCGTGTCTTTCTTGTAGGGAGAGGCCCAAAACTGAACAGATGTGGCCTCACCAGCGCTGAGTATAAGAGAGTGATCATTTGCTTAGTCCTGCTGGCTGCACCCTTGTTGATACAAGTCAGGAGGCTGTGGTCCTTCTTGGCCGTCTGGGGCACATTGTTGATTTATGTTCAGCTGGCTGTTGACCAACACCCCCAGATCCTTTTCTGCCACACAACTCTCTAGCCACTCTGCCCCAAGCCTGTAGTGCTGCATAAAGTTGTTTTGACCGAAGTGCAGGACTCAGCACTTGACCTTGTTGAATCTCATAAAGTTGGTCTCAGTTCATTGATCTAATCTGCCCAAATTGCTCTGTAGAGCTTTCCCACCCTCAAGCAGATCTTCTTTTCCTCTCAGTTTGGTGTTGTCTGCAAATTTGCTGAGCACATATTCAATCTCCTCATTGAGATCATTGATAGAGCTATTAAAGAGAACCGGTCCGAACACTGACCTCTGAGGAACATCACTTTTTACTTGTCACCAGCTGGATTTAACTCCATTCACCACCACTCTCTGGGACTGGCTTTCCAGCCAGTTTTTCAGCCAGAGAAGAGTATAACTATAATCTAAGCCATGAGCTGTGAGCTTCTCCAGGAGAATGCAGTGGGATACTGTGTCAAAGGCCTTACTGAAGTCCAAGTAGACCACGTCTTCAACCTTTCCTTCATCCACTACATGAGTCATATGGTCATAAGGACCAAATACAATCATTCATCCTCTCTTCTACCCCTGCCGACAGTGCTACTGAGCTACCAACGGCGATAAGCACCAGTTGTCGCAGGCTCCTGTAATACTGCCCTTTACAGCTGACATATGTGGCATGGCATTATAATCTGAAAAAGCTAGTACCAGGATGAACTCTATTTTGTCAGTATGAGGAGTCCCTAGATTAACAAATTAATGAAAATTTAAATTGACCTATGTGTTAATAAATTATGTACCTTACTGTACACTTTGTGAGTATTTAGAATTTATACCAGCTACAAATGAATTAGGGGATTATTTCATGACTTATATTATCTGACATACAACTAGTGAATCACATTGGAAAATATTATTTTCAATAACACTGGGCAAGAGGAAATTATTTGAAACACTGTATGGACAGGTATAAATAAAATTGATAATTATAAATTTGAGTGTTCAAATGTAGAAGTTATGAGTTTCACTTTGACAATGAAGATGCTTGATATTTGGCATTATAAAATTCAACTCATTGATTTTAGACATTTTCAGAACTAAGTAATTTCTAATGAAAATCGGAGGCAGATCTGGGATGTGCCTGGAATTGTGGTAGTTATTTGTGTATACTGAAAATTAGACACATAGACCTCTGTTTTGTGTGAGTCAGGCACCTTTCACCTTTTTAAAATGGATTTAAAAATGAAGAAATTAAACTAACTGAAAAAAAAAAAGCACAAAATATGCAGAGAAGAGAATTTACATAAAATGCTGACAGAAGGAAAATCATTCTCTATAGAAGACTAGGAGTTTAAAGAAAGGTGTCATTGTTTCCAACATAAGTTGTATTCATGAAATATGGATGTTACCAATATTACACAGTGGAACATATGATTATGAAGATAGTATACATTCTTCAGTCATTTTTCAAAATCCCTTAAAATGAAATAAATGTCTGTCTCCACATTTCCATCATAGCATGGAACATTGCACTGTTTTCAGCATATTTTGTAATAGAGATGAATTAGAAAACAAACACATAAGTAAAACTGGTGTACCTTACGTATTAATTCAGTAATTTTGAAAATACAAATTTTTAATGGTTCTTTGTGCATTCATAATATTTTTACTTTGGGGAAAAATATTTTGCAATGCTTTTGAAATATATCTAAATGCCATTGGTAGAAGATTTTGGTAATAGTTCTAAATCAACAAACAAGACCCCTATTCTTATATACAAAGGGATTATTTTCAGTATTTTCACATTTAATTTAACAATGTATTTAATAAAATATCAGCTCTTTTCACATCAACTTCCTTGCACAGACCTACTAATTAATTAAATTATTTTGAAACTATATTGGTAGAAAAATAGAAGTATTCTCATTATCACATTTTCAAAATTGTGTCAAAATACTGGAAAAAAAAGTCTCAGACCAAAAAAAGTCCATATAACTATTGAAAACAAATATTTCAAAAGCATTATAACACCAAATACTTTTTAAAAGAAAAAAAAAGGATTTTTTTTCTAAATTTTGTCCCTAATCAAATTTAATATTCACTTTATGTCAGAATTGTTGCTATAATTATCTGCTTTCTTTCAGAATTGATGGAAGATGTGACATCTTTGAGAGTAAACTTATAAAGCAATCTGAGTCTGACCTGGATTTAGGAAAAATTACTTTTTGGTATATAAATTTTATAAACCACACAGCAGGCATTGTTTCAGCATATTTTTCATTTAACATGAAGTTTTAGTCTAATAAGGAGAGGCCTGGAGAATAAAGCAAAACAAGGATTTTATTTGTGCTATTTCTGATTTTTAATGTGTTATATGCTTATTGGTCCAATTTAAAAGGGTTATTGGTAAACTGGAAGAATTGCTCTGATTAACAAAGAGGAAGTAAAAGAGATGGTGAGTCTTTGTAGGCTGAAATAAGGTCCACATCAGCTGCAACTGTATTTCACTGAATCTTCAAGTGTTAATGTTAGTTTGCTTCTTGCCAGAGAACATATAACACCACCGAAATTATATAAATAAATGTCTGCTATTTGATCATACAGCTTCTATTGTCAAATTAATCTAGTTTATGTTCCACGTATCACTTTCCCCTTGATAGAAAACTTAGGTAATTTCATCTGTCTTTTGCCCATTTTCTTCAAACCACATAATAGTATTTCTTAATCTCTTTCACTGAATCTGCACCCTGATATCCAGATTTTTCTTCATTTTTGCATGCTTTTGCATACATAGAAGTTTATGGTTTTCTTAACACATTTTGTTTAGTATAGCCCTTGTAAGACTGTATTGAAAAATTGGTCCATTCTACCTTCTGTGAAGGAGCAATCACATAATTAACCACCAGTACAGATTTGACAGTAATCCTAGTATATCCTTTGTAGAAATAAATTACAAACTATTTCTCTGAAAAACATGCTGTATTCTATGTACTGGAAAATTTCTAAAGGCTATCCAGTCAAACTAATCAGAAGCCTTTTTCTGAAAGAAGGATCTTGAATGTGACATCAACGGCTGGAACTGATAGTATAGCAGTAAACTTCTTTTAACTCCTTTTTCATTATCTACCCTCTTGTAAACTATTTTTGATACTAATTTCTCCTTTATGTTTGATTTATCTGGCTATTATCAGTAAATTCCAGATGAGCAGGTTCGAAGTGTTGAAGTCTTGTTGAGGAAAGAAATAATAGAAACTCTAATCCAAGCTGTGAGGTTCACAGAGGCTGCTTGCAAGTTCATGTTAGTTTTTTCCACTTGACTTCAGTAAAGGTTCACATTCACACAGATGTACACTCTACATTCTGTGAGAGCCTTAGAGAACATGAGTGTATTTAATTGAAAGAATTCTGAGAAAAATGGAACATGTAAAGTCACTAATGGCCCAATAGTTGCTTGATGCAGATCACGTCAAGTAATTAAGGCTAAAAAAAATATATATTTTTGACAAGTAACTGATGCTTTTTAATAAAGAATAAAATTTTAGAAACAGAGATTGGGATAATACCTATTAATCAGTGCACTTTTCGAAGTCTGTTCCTCTTCTTCGGATCTGCTTCAGTACTCTAGTTCAGTACATAGATTCTAGAGTACAGTTTATGCATAACTTTGATCTCTTTCAGTCGTCTTTGATGGATTATCCTAATGTGACAGGCATGTTACTTGTAGGTTCCAAGGATAGAATTTGAGCATTTAAACGACTCACCAAATTATAGTTCCCAAATTATGTGTCAGGAACTCTGACTCCTCACAAGTCTGGTGCATCTCTCTCCTAATTTTTTTCTGGGGCTTGGGAAGAACATCTCAGAATTCTATTCAGTAATCTCTTATCTGTGGTTTCAGTCACTCTTCACATAATCACAGAATGGCTAAAGTTGGAAGGGCCCTCTAGAGATCAACTAGTCCAATCCCCCTGTTCAAGCAAGGACCGCTAGAGCATGTGGCACAGGGTCACATCCAGGTGGATTCTAAAGATTTCTAAAGAAGGAGGCTGCACAACCTCTCTGGGCAATCTCTTCCAGGGCTCTGTCACCCTCACAGGAAAGTTCTTCCTCACACAGAAATGGAACCTCCTGTGTTTCAGTTTGTACCCCTTATTCTTTGTCCTGTCACTGGCCATCACCAAGAAGAGTTTGCCCTCATCCTCCCTACATTGTCCCCTCAAGTATTTATACATATTGATAAGATTCCCTCTCAGACTTATCTTCTTCAGGCTAAACAGACCCAACTCACTTAGTCTTTCCTCATACAAGAGATATTCCAGTCCCTTAATCATCTTTATTGCTAACATTGCTACATTGCTTTGTTTCCTATCTTGGTGATTCATTCCCAGACTAAGAACTCAAGGGCTACTTTCATTCAAACATCTCTTCTACAGCTGTAGGGAAGCTGAAGTAAGCATAATTATGGAATCAACACTGTTACTGCTCTTCTGAGTATCTATAAAAGTTTCCCTCTTTTCTTTCTTCTTCTAAGTGTACAAGCCACACGTATATCTTTATACAATTATGTCTGAGTCCTGAGTGCACCATGGAGCTCAGATTGACCTAACTGGAATATAGCTATCTTTTTCATAACACTTCGCAACCCTTTCCCACTCACCCCTACTCCAGGGACAGGAGTACCTATGTCCAAGACCAGTTCTGATATGACAGAACTGTGTCATCTTGGATCAGATTTCTACAAATACAGTTAAGTTGCAGGAAGGAGCAGAGAAGTGGAAACTGATGCATTGGGATAGAAGTATCAGATGCCTTCCTTGGGGCCTCGACTCACTCAGGGACCTTCTATTTACTGGCCTGATCTTGATGACTTGACTTTCCCACATGTCCTTTAACCTACCTTATCTCTACAGACTTGCTTGGCGACCACTCTCAGCTCTCAGCTGTCCCTCAGCATGTTCTGGTTCCAGCTGGGCACTGAGAGAATATAGTGGGTCATTACTTGACAGACTTACTGCCAGCTTTGGCTCCTGGCTATCTGCCCTGATCAGGTGGCCTAACCTTACTTTTACATGTCAGATAATAAGCCTCTCATTTTTTTTTTCCTGAAGTTTTTTTGGAGAGCTGAAATTGTTAACATGTCAGTGAATAATAAACTGTGAGGCTCATTTAAGTCTTGCTAATTAACTAAATTTCCAACCCGTTTAATCCTCTTCTGAAAATATCTGCTGACCACTGATACAATGATGTTTACTGAAAACAATGCAGAGGTTTATTTCTTTTGAAGTATATTTTGGAGAATAACCTTATTTTGATCACATTGAAATCTTTTTGCTACCAATCAAGTTAATTTGACATTGCTTTAGAAGTCTGAAACCTCTAGCAAGAAGAGCTGTCTCATGATTTTGTTGATAAGCTGTATAAGCAGCCATTATCTACTGATGAATTAAATTATTAGTTTGTGCAATTAAGACATCAAGGACTTATATATTCACAGAGAAAAGAACATCTTTCCAGAATAAAAATATTCTGAAATGCTGCATGTACGTATAAATGGTTTTCTTACCTACCTGATGTGCATTATTTTTGGATAAATACCTTGCAGTTCCTGAAACTAGAGTATCCTAACCATTTACTTAGGTTATCTGATGATTCATGCCGTGATAATCATATAAGTAAAAAAGCTCTGTGACATCTTTGGTGTCATAGGTTTATGTAAGTGGGAAGGGACATCTGGAGGTCTCTATTCCAAACTTCTGCGCAAAGCAGGAACAACTGTGAGGTCAGGCCAGGCCAGGGCTTTGTGTTGAAAACATCCAGGGACAGAGAGGGCACATCTTCTCTGGGCTACCTGCTCTACTGCCTGACTGTCCTCATGGGGAAGAAGATTTACATTCAGGCTGTGAAGGGACTGACTGTCTTCTTGCTGACTCCTCTGCAGATGCTGTGGGACTGCTGTTAGGTCCCACCATGTTATCCATTCTCCAGGTTGAAAAAAAACTCTTCTCCCTCAGCCTATTCCTGTGGGGCAAGGAATGCAGCCTAGCTATTTTGGTTGTTCTCTGCTAGGCTTCCAGTTTACCTGTACTATTTTTCTTGTATTCCAGGACCCAAAACAGGATATAGTATCTACACATTTAACATGTAGGTTTAATATATGCTGAGCAGAGGGGAAATATCCCTTCCCAAAATCAACTGCTTGTGTTCCTGTTAACACAACCTCAGATGATGTTGACTGAGTTTGCTGCTAGCACTCACTGCTGGCTCACATTCCGCTTGCTGTCCCATGGGATCCTTCTAGGCAGAGCTGTTCCATAGACTGTCAATCACTGGTCTGTATCTCTGCCATTGGGGTCTTCCATGCCAGGGGAGGAACCTTGCATTTGTCCTTGTTGAGTTTCAATAGTTTATTCCATTTCTCCAACCTGCCTTGTCACTCTGGACAGAGACTTGCCCTCTAGCATATAACAGAATCAGAGTTTGGAAAGGACCTCTGGAAATAATCTAATCCAATTTAATCAGGGTCATCTACTTAAGCGGGGTCACCTAGAGCATGTTGCACAGGATTCCGTCCAGGTGGCTTTTGAATCTTCCAAAGAAGGAGACTCCACATCCTCCCTGGGCAACCTGTTCCAGTGCTCTGTCATTCTCACAGTCAAGAAGTTTTTCCTCACATTGAAGTGGAACTTCTTGTGTTTCAGTTTGTGCCTGTTGCCTCTTGTCCTCTAACAAGCCACCCCTGCAAAGAGTCTAGCCACATCCTCTCAACATCTTTCCTTAAAATATTTGTATACTCTGATTAGATCCTCTCTCAACCTTTTCTTCTGTAGGTTAAACAGGACCAGATCTCTCAGCCTTTCCTCCTATAAGAGATGTTCCAGTCCCCTCATCTTTCTGGCTCTACACTACTCTGACTCTACTCCATAGCAACATGTCTCTCTTGTACTGGGAAGCCCAGAACTGGGCCCCACACTCCAGATGTGATCTAACCAGGGCTGGCTCTCCAGGGAGCCTTCTCACTAGGGAAGGCTTACCTCCCTAGACCTGTTGGCAATGCTCTTCCTAATGTACCCCAGAATATCATTGGCCTCTTTGGCCTCAAGGGCATATTGCTGGCTCATGTTCAGTTTCTAGTTCACCAGGACTCTCAGGTCCTTCTTTCAAGAGTAGTTCTCCATCAGGTCAAACCCTAATCTGTCCTAGTGCATAGGGTTATTCTTCTCTAGGTGAGGGGAATGTTTCCTATGCTAATAAACTGGTTGTTATTTAGATAGCCCTCCCCCCCCTAAAAAAGAAATAAAATAGAAAACACTTTTATCTTTCAGAGTTCTCTCTCTTTATCTGAAAACTGGAATGGTTATTCGAATCAGATAGCTGGAGAAGTTTGGTGAATATATAAACAGTTGTAATTGTATGAAACCATAAAATACAAAGATCAAGTTTCAAATTAACTAAATAATTTAGCTTTTTTTTTTCTAACCACTTTCATTCTTCCTCCTGTTTTTCTTTTTCCTTGCCTTCTATCCCACTTAGGCATTTTTGTAAGGAAATAATCAGACATAGATAGAAGAGGTACTGAATTGAATTTCAGTCACTTATTTTTCTTTCTTTTAAATCATTCTAAAATAATTTCCAAAGCTGAAGTATAATGTGTAGGATTTGCATGAGTGCTGTGCGGCAAATCAATTGCTGTACTGAGAACACATTGTTCTAACTTTGAGGTGCAAATCAAATTAAATGTTGTCATTTGTGAACTCTGAGACCAGAGCAACTATACAAATGCCCTTATGTGTACAACATCCTCATTAATACAGAGGCAGAAAATAACTGAAGATGCTACTGATGAAGGGAAAGAAGATATGAACAAATTGTTTATGGATGTTAATCGGTTTTGTCTCAATTATAAAAAGCTTCAGGCTATTCAAAGCAAACTTAAAGACTGGCCTAACACAATGTTGAAATAGAGACATTAGAAGAATACAAAGGTCATCCTTACATACTACTTCCCAAGAGGCATAGTTTATGCATACTTTACCTGACTAATGTGACTTTTAAAAAATTCTGAAAAACAGAATCCAGATTCTCCACATCTCATATGAGTACCTTACCAATTACTTGAACTGTAATTGTTCAGGTTTTCTTGTCCTTCTGTTGTGTTCCTGATGATGCCACGGTCTTGTTTCAGCAGTAATCTCCATTTCTTAAATGCGCTCTAGGAATGTGATTCAAAAATATTACAGAAATTCTCTTTGCTTTCCTGTATCTAAACTTGTATCTTCACACCTTTGTAAAAACAAAGCCAAACAAGCAAACAAACAAAAAAACCCTTTCTTTAGTATATGTTGTATATGTTTTAATTTGCCTTGTTTTTATGTAAGTAGTAAAATGGAATAATACATTGTGTGGTTAAGTCTGGTCAAGAAAGTCACCTTCATGTGATTCTGCGTATAGATAGAGTGCATCACTCTAGGACGAAAACATCACACTGCATATTTGCAGTGACTATGTCTGCATTATTCACTTAGCAAAAAATACATTGTATTCAAGAGTAAAAGCTGATGAAATAATACAATTATTTTCTAATATTACTAGCAACCAAATAGGCTTTAGAACAATTATTAAATACTTCATAAGTTCAAGAATATTTTCTCATCTTTATGCAAATTGTTTAGTATCTGTATGATTCTGTGAATGATCTCCTTTGTTTCTGAAGTTATAGACCAATTATAACTAATCAACAGTGATTGCAAGATCATAACAAAAATTTTGGCAGTTTGGCTGTAGGCATTTTCATGTAAAATTATTATTCCAGATCTAAACTCTTAATTTAATATGCATTGCTAACAAATTGAAGATGTGTAGCTCATCAGCAGCTATTCTACTTGCTGCAGAGAAGGAGCATCACACCAAAATGAATGGAGATATTTCTTCAAAGGGTAAGCAAAACAATTTCAAGGGCACCTTTTTTTTTCTTTTTCTAAGTTTCTCTTAGACTGCAGTCTTCACTGATGGAATGATCTCAAATTCATCAGGTCTGTAAAGCTGTGACAGACAGTTTGTTCTTATTTCCACTCATTTATTTCTTGTTTTGAAATATTTGACATGGCTAATCAGGTTCATTTTGTTGATACATGAAAAGGTTTACAAACAGGAAGGCAGCTGGAAACCCATATGCTGCTATTTTCTTAAGATGACTTCTATCCAGTCACTGAGCACACTCTTCATGGATGTAAAATCAATGTTTTAATGATAATGATTTATAATTCATGACATAGCAAATGAGTGATGGGAAAGAGGTAATTTCCTGATACCTAATGGCTAACTGGAGTATTTCGGGGGCTGAGAGAGTCTCAAAAAGACAGCTACCCTCCTACAGATCTTTATTACTCAAGAACATTAAAAATACATTCCAGAGAATAGCTACCTTTTAATATATAGAAAAATGAAAAGTGTAACTGAACATTCTCTTTTTTTTTGGTTCTGCTTAAAACACTTTTTTTCCCCCTTTATCTTAAAAAGAATGAAACAACCACGAGGAATTAAACAGCACTTCATTTACGATGTTCTGTTAAATTTGTAAGCAATGCATAGTCTCATAGTTCCACTTTGACGCTATACTGACCCATTAAATAAATGGGTCAAAAAAGATTCCAAAAAAGATTCCTTCTCCAAAAAAGATTGCCAGCAGAGGAAGTGATATCAGATTCGCTGTGAGGATGTTCCATGTGTAGAACTCAGATTCTTACTAAACAGAACCCAAAATGAGAGGAGTCTCTAAAGATTCTTTATTTGTATATATCTTTGTATATACAAATTTGTGTGTATCTTCACAGTTTTCCTTTTCTGGCTTGTGTTGACAACTTTACAGATCTGTTTTCTGTCTTTTTTTTCCCCCTTTCTTCCTCCCTCCTCCCTTTTTTTTAAAGTCATAACTTTGACTTTTAGAATTTCATTTTTAAAGCTTAAGCTGTTTGAAAGTCATTTGTTTATAATTATAAAGGCGATGAAAAAAATCTATTTTATACAGCTTTGTTTATTATGATTTGCAGTCCCTTAGTTACTCTTCTCCTTATCTTATTCTGTAGCTATCAGCTAGTAAGGGGGAAAAAACACAAAAAAAACTACTAAAATGTTTAATAGAAAGAGGAAAAACAGAGATAATCTCATCTTAGTTTAGCTATTCAAATATTGTGAATGCTATTAATCTAATCAAACTTGAGATATCTATAAAATAGCTATCTGCAAATGACACAGTCACAAAAGAATGACTTCCTTTACAATCAAGGGGGAAAAAAAAGTACTTTCAGGTTCTGGTTCATTTAATTTCATTTAGATGTCTAGAATGTTAGAATGAGAAGAATTGTGCCCTTGACTTCAGTAACTATACTTGATCACATCTTCACTGACTGTGCAGGCAGCTAAGGATGGAGACCTCAAAAATTGATTTGGATATCAAAACCATCACAGTGAATATAATATTCTCTTCCTTAACCTACATGAAAGAAGAAAAAAAAAAAAAAGAAGAAAAGAAAATAGTCAGATATATTCCCACCTGCCCTGTCCTATTAGAAGTGTTTCTATAGCTACAGTGCAATCTAAAGGCTTCACGATAATATGATATCGGGTATTCCAAAAAAAAATGAGCTTTGCAATACGAAGTTTAAAAATATAGATGTTTCCCTGTAAAATTCCCATCTTTCACAACTTTGCTATCTATGTTGTCATCTTGAAACAGAATTCAGATAAATGGCATGAATTGTTGATTGTAACACGGAGCTGACTAACAGAAAAACTGACCATGTCTTTAATCTTAATCCCGCTGATTCACTCAGTACTCCGTGTGCTTCTTCCTCACAGATTCATTTTTCACATCTGTCTGCATCACATCATAGTGGTGATAGTGGTGATATTATGTCAAAATGGTGAGGTGCTCTTTTTTGTTTGTTATTATTTTTACAGTTCTTTTTTGTGGAAAAGAATTTGGACACAGTGGCAGGACAGAGGTGTGGGAAGGAAGGGTCAGACTGGAGGAAGAGAGAAGACATGCATATGCATAGGCATGGAAACCTATTGTTGAAGGAACTCAGCTGGACAGAAAGTTTAGAATGAATTCCTTGCTTTCTGGATTATTGATGTACTTTCCTATTAAATTCAAAACTACTTGTTTGATGAAGTTCTATGCCTTCTTCTCCCAGTAAGTTACCTAAAAGTCCATGCTTTTCTTTATTACTAATTTAATATCTGCTCAAGGCCAAACTGATCTTGATATACATTTATGGTACCCCAGGCTTATATATCACTTCACAGGACATGGAGAACATTTAGCTTAGCTCCTTGACTCCAGCTGAATTGAAGCCAGAATTATGTTCCTGATACTTGTAGTACTTGCTATAGAAGGTACTTGCACTGCTTCCAAACTGCAGAGAAGTGGAGTGGTGGTGAAGCTCTGGAGGATTGATTCCCCAAATATCAAACCCTGAGACTTGCTGGGCCCTGCTGGCACTCTTTCCCTGCCTCCCTTAGGCACTTAGATTACTTTTCAATCTGTGCTTTCAGTCCAGATCTTTTTTTAAGGGCTCCAACACAAGCATATTTTTAAGCAGCTAATGATCTCTCATTTGATATGATGATTCAAGTACTTCAAAGTCAGTCATATACTTTAAAACAAAGTTGAACTGAAGCCCCTAAGACAAAATTTTCATAGCATAATCAATGTTTAAAGCAAAGGTTTTTCAGTATCATGTTTTACTTATTCCCGTCTTCAAAGAAAGGAGCATTTTTCTGAGTGTTTCATCAAAATTTTGATGAATAAATAAAAAGTCAAATCTGATTTAATCACTGATATCACCGTGATAAATAAATTTCTGTAATAAATACTATAATAATTACTATATTAATTGCTGTAATAAGAGAGTGTTTTGATTTTATTTTTGTTTTAAAGTCCTCCCTCTATTCCACAAAAAAAAAAAAAAAAAAAAAACCTTGCTGTTCAGGTCAAGAAAAAAAAATATTTGCAAATTAAAATATTTAAGGCAATTTAATGAGATATATTATCACAAATATGGAAATAAATTTACATCATATATTTCCACTCAATATCACATATATACAGGGAAAACATTTGTTAGAAACTGCAGAGCTCTTTGCAAGTGGCAGAGAAGGTGAAAGATCTAGGCTGAACTCTAGCTGTCCAAGGAATATACAGCAGACCATGGTACACATTCCTGTTCCTCAGGGCTTCACCAGGAAATGTCTGATTCCATTTATGACATTTGGAATTCAGGCTGATTTTATTTACTGTGAAAGAGGATCAGAGAAAAGAAGGAGGCAATATAAAAAGGAAAATTTTCTCCATGACAGAATATGACAGCAGGCTCTGTAAGTCACATCATTG
>JAVCKT010096457.1:0-13054 GCA_032273925.1 Rhynchotus rufescens
GGGTCACTGCAGTTGCTAATACCTAGCCGAGTCTAACAACGCGTTTTTTCTTTCTGAATAGGATCACTGTTACTACCAAGGTTATATTCAAAACGATGCTGACTCAGTAGCAAGTATCAACGCTTGCAAAGGTTTAAGGTAAGACAGAGGTTTGGTTCTCTAAGGACAACGGTAGCAGACTGCACATATTCTGAGGTTAAATTTTCCAATTTACATCTTAAGCTACATCTAATGCTGTGAAACAATATGGCATCAAAGGCTGAGCTGCCTCGGGGGACAGTAAGTATGTGTAAATGGGTATTATCTTTTATTCATGGTTACAGAGAAACTATTTTAAGAAGGAAAGGGAAAAGAAGGAGAAGACTCCTTTCTATTTCAGTCCCAGAGCCTATAAACCAGAAGCCAAAGGACATCTATACAAATAAATGTATAGGAATGATACATTTATCACAGCAAATCAGGTGATATAAGCCTAGTGCTTGCAGTTGCTTTCAGTGGATGTTTAGGGATGATGCTCCTAGGAAGCTACACTGATACTTCAAGCAGAAGGTTCCCTTATTTTCAGTGCTTTCGCTGCACTTTCAGTATTTCAGTTTCAGCAGTTACAGCAGTTATTAAAAGCAAATGCAAGTTTTGATATTTCAGCTTTTCACCTCAATTAAGGATGAAATCGTATCTTTGATTCCCCACTGAATTGAAATTCACTTTTAAATCATCTCCGCCAAACACAAAAATCCTAAATTTAAATTTATTTCATGCCTAATCCTTTTTTTTTTTTTTTTCTGGCCTGGCAGTCTCCTGCTCAGAGACTGCACCTGATCAAGCAGAGCTTCCAATTGCCTCAGTAGCTTTGATTTCTACGCTTAAGTTATTGGAGGCTCTGCCTGAACGCTGCCAAACCAACTTGCACTGCAATAGTGCCTCAATGACACTTGCACGTGTGCTAAATGCTGCTAGATAAAATGCTATCCTGACTCTGGCCTAACCTCTGGGGTTCAAGAGATCCCAGTCTAACCTAAAGAAATTTTCACAGTGGATATTTTGAGACCCACGGTCAGAAATACCTTATTGAGCCCTTGGGAACCTCGGACAGAGAAGAACACGCAGTCTATAAATACGAGAAGCTTGAAGACAAGTCCATAAAGACCTGCGGAGTCATCAACAGTACCTGGGAACCGGAGGCAAACGACGCCACCGAGATCTTCAAATCGAGCAACGACCCAGAGGTGAGTGCAGTTTAGATGCAGTTTAGACACAGAGCTCAAGCCACAGGAGAGCCTTGTGCCTGCCGCAAGTCCCACTTTGCCCGGGGCACCTGCAAAAGAGAAGCAGGGTGAATAGTGGAGCAAACTTAGGTCTGAAATGACCAGATCAAAACATGCCTGACCTTAAAAGTCTCCACCCGAGTAAAGTTCTCCTGCACATACTACCAGGTGCCCATGTGCTTTAGAAAATATTTAAATTCTTTTTAGTAAAAACCTACCATTGATCGTTTTTAAAACAAGAAAGTCTCATTCTAAATAGCTTAGTTAAAGAAATAGCCTGGTGATTAATACACGGTTTTATAATTGAAAGGCTTGAGCCTGAAACAGGCCCTGAAAGATATTTAAAATACATCTTTTCTTTTAGATGAAAGCATATCTGAAAGCCAAAAAATATCTGGAAGTTTACATAGTTGCAGACAACACTATGGTGAGTATTTAAACAGGTATTTCTCTTTTGATCCTTTACAGGTGACCTTTCCAAATCCTTTTATCCCTGGGCTCCTATTACAGCTATAGCGCTAAGTTCACTTTCTCACAGACTTTGAATACAGCTATGATTTCTCAAAATTAAGTGATTTTGAAAATCCCATCTGGAGATGACACAAATTCAGAATAGACAGCAAGTCACCCATCGCATCTAGCAATGTTATGGTTCCTTTTCTGGGGAGGAAAAAAGTCTTGAGGGATTAAAACACAGCCCACGTACTAGCTGTTTCATAACTGAGGGGAAATTTCCTATTTACTTTTTCAGTTTAAGAAGTATAACGAAGATGTTAAAGCTGTAAGACAAAGGATATTTGGAATAGTCAACTTCATTAACACGGTAAGAGCAAACATTGCTAGGTGAAATGGAAACAGAAGCATTCCTTCTTCCCTTGCAAGCTTCGTGCATTAATAAACGTAGGAAGGAAGATCAACTTAATTGCCATCTAAGAAACAAATCTACCTGCTGGAAAAAAAGTGGAATTTCTTCAAAAACACTGCTGGAACCTTCAAAGTCTTAAAGCTATTTTTATAGCTGGCTTCAACTTGGTGAGAAAGAAGCTACCATGTTTTGGCTGGTCTGATTTCTTCCTTTTGCAAATGAGAAGTGAGAAAAAGCTTAACTGGGGCTTGCAGCAGAGCACATTGCTAGTGACAAACGTGGAATGATGACCAGGGTAAGCGTGTGGTTCTGAAGACTTTACAATCCTCTGCCTTACTACAGCAAGGCTGTTTCGCTCCTGCAGGTTTATAAGGCCATAAATATCCACGTGGCATTAATTGGCCTGGAAATCTGGACGGATAACGATAAATGCCGCCTGAGCCACGCAGCGGGTTCCACTCTGGACAGCTTCTCAAAGTGGCGTCGCTCCGATTTACTGCAAAGGAAGAGAAATGACAACGCTCAGCTGGTCACGTGCGTATGCTCCTGCCTCCCACTTGCATTTCTAAGCATGCTACAGCAATGAGGACTCAAAAGCTCATTGAGATGCTGGCTATAATTAACTGGATTTTGAGCTTCCCAATAGCAAGCTGTACAAATTACAGGATGAAAGGATGCGGTGAGGTTTTGGTATCTTGCTTTTCTTTGCTTCATGCAGCATGGATTCCCCACCAGGACACAAAACAAGGACTCAGTGCCAGTATCTCAGCCCCTGCAATGTGGACCCTGGTTCAAACAGGCTTCCTGTCCCCTCCATGGTCACAAAATAGAGCAGTGCTTTAGTCTTAGCATTAAAGGAGCCATGGCATGAACTTTAATGCCTGTGAAATGCAGACTGCCAAACTAAACCAGTGCTCAGTTCACTATGCTGGCTCAAGTGCAATGGCCCTGATTCATCCAGGCACTTTACTATGTTTAAAACACTTCATCAAGGAGTTTACACTGAAACAGGTGCTTCAGTCTTATTACCTGCAATGGAATTCAAGTACGCATTTAAAATGAAATAGGCATTTAATTGTTTTGTGATCTGCAGAGATCTTAAGTACATCCTTAAATACAACATTAAGCCAGGGACTGCAAACCAGAGAGGGAAACAATCCTCTGCTTAAAGTCTTCAGCTTTGCTAAAGCTCACAGGGATTTCAGATGTGCTTCCCGATAGCGACTGCTGCATTTCATTCTGCCTTTTTTCTTCCTTGCAGAGGGTTTGACTTTGAGGGCACTACAGTTGGACTAGCCTTTCTAAAATCCATATGCAGTGATGTATATTCTGCAGGTATTATTCAGGTCTGATTTGTTCTTATTCTATTTTTTAACAGCTTTTCCTTGTCTTTTACTCAACCAACAAAGAACATTTAGAAAAGCTATGAGGAGTGGGATGTTTACAGGTCTCTGTCTAGTTCACATCATCACTTTTTTAGGCTGTGGAAGTTCCAGGCCAGAGATTTTATTTTAAATGAAATGTAGAAGCGTGAAGGCTGATGTTTGCCCTGTTTAAATGTCAACATCAAATTGATATGTTTTTAAATTGACCATATTTGAAGCACCAGGGTCCCGTGTAGTCACAGGAAAGAAACAGGGGATCCTGTGCCCCCCACTTAGGCTTCCTACTACCAAGGAGGCTTCTCCGTGCCCACAGGTGGAGAGCAGGAACGCCGTCCTCCCCAGTGGGTTTAAGCAAGCCATGGCCTCCACCACAATACGAAGCACCAGTTTAGCTGTGGATTGCCAACAACTAAGCTATTCTACTCACCAGCTTAGACTGAATAGGGATGCCAAAGCGTGAGACCGTGGATGCTCAGGATGCTCCACATTGACTGTTGTTCATAGAGCCGAGCTCGCTCTCTAAGGAACAAGCTCCTTCCTTTCCCTGTCGGTACGGGGCAGCACAAAAACCAAGCTCAGGGGGAAGACGGAGCGCAGCTTCTGCCCTTCCTTCCCGGTGCACACACAGCCTTGTAGGCAAAGGTTACCTGGGTGTGACAAGAAATAACAATATCACATCCACCGGGTCACCCCAAGCACCCAGCCAGCCAAAGAGAGGATTGGGAGTTTTAGTTATTCACTTGCCCTTAATGCAAGTTGTTTCTCCCTACCGATTTACTTACGCTGGTTGGGGGATGATCCCATCCTTAAACTATTAAACAATATCCAGATTAAACTGTGAAACGGATGCACACGGGAGCTTGGCCTGACCAACAGATCGATGTCCTGTGTAGTGGTGTGGATAATTTTACTTCAAGTAAAATAGCCCCGTTTCTTAACCATGTGGTTTCATTGACGTTCTAAAACGCTCGTGGAAATAACAGGCTGCTCTCCCGCCCGCAGGACCACAACAGAAATGAAATAGCGGTTGGAGCTACCATGGCCCACGAGATGGGCCACAACCTGGGCATGAACCACGACACCAAGGCCTGCACGTGCAGCGCCAAGGTCTGCATCATGACCGACACTGTCAGGTAGGTGTTTGCAGAGAAGGGCGAGAGCTCCAGGGCTAAAGGGCTGTTAAGGAAGAGCTATTCTAATATAAATCCTCCTGCTTTTTCCATATAGCTCTATAATCCCCGAGAAGTTCAGCTCATGCAGCCTCCAAGATTTTGAGAAATACATATTGAACGACATGCCGAAGTGCTTAACTAACATCCCAGACACAAGCAACATCGTAGCCCCTCCGATCTGCGGAAACAGCTTCGTGGAAAAAGGGGAAGAATGCGACTGTGGCACTCCTGAGGTATCTATCCACGGGAAACTTGGAATAAAACATGCGGAAGAGGCAAAATTCAGGCTGCGCAAGAGCTGGCTTTTCCTAGTACCTAGGGTAGTCATTTTGCACGTAAATGTTCTTGTGGTGCCCAAATAGCTGCTCTGCAGCATGGTCGTCCCCGTAGCCCCTAGGCAGATGCGCAGAAGGGAGTGAATCCCCTGCTCCCCTCTCGTGAACACCTCGTGCTCTTTGAGAACGACCAGCACGGTTTGAGGTGAAGCCCTGGGGAAGCCAGGGGCAGCTCCAGGCCGGCCCTGCCTCCCCGTGCGGGCCGACTCGTCGAGAGGGGCCCCCAAAGCGGGCGGCAGGGCCGTGACGGCTGCGCGCTCTGCCGCAGGAATGCACCAACGCCTGCTGCGACGCCGAGACCTGCACGCTCAGCACGGGGGCCCAGTGCGCGCACGGCGAGTGCTGCGAGAACTGCCAGGTGAGAGCCGGCAACGCGGGATGCCACCTCTGGGAGCAGCGCCTGGAGATGGAGCTTGGGTCCTCACTGCTCCAACACGGGCGCTGCACGACCCGGGATGTCCCTGTCCGCTCACTTAGCCAGCAGAAACGAGTTTTTCCCCTATTTTCTCCTGAAGAAAACAAACAAACCAACCCTACGGTGAGGCAAAGCTAAGCCACAACCCTGTAAAGAGATGCAACCAACTTGACGTTAGATGGGGACATGGCCATTAATGCCATTTGCAGAGTTTGGCCCCCGTTTCAGTGCTCTCCATCAGTGTGATTTGAAGGCGGGAGGAGCTCACGTGCTTCCCCTTCCATCCCTTTTGGCAGTACAAAAAGCCCGGAGCTGTTTGCCGGGCGGTTAGGCACGACTGCGACCTGGCCGAGATGTGCACGGGCGCCTCGGAGAAGTGCCCCGCGGACCGCTTCCGTGTGAACGGGCACCCCTGCGACGCCGGCAAAGGCTACTGCTACATGGGAAACTGTCCCACCCGGGAAGGCCAGTGCAAAGCTGCTTTCGGGCCACGTGAGTACAAGCTGGCTTCGGAAAAACTAGAGCCTAGGTCAAAGGGAGAGATAAGGGTAGACTCGGCCCAGCGGCAATCGTCAAGGATCGCTCTGATACCAGGAATAGCTATGTAACTAAGGTCTACTTTCTAGCATATGCTTAATGATATTCTTGTGTTTGCATTATATGTGATTAGAACTGCATGAGCTGGTGGCCACAACACACAACGCGTTTCTAGAGGAAAAGGAAGTGGCAAGTTAATTCCTCTTTTGCACAATGGTGACAGCTTTAGAATGGTGCTAGGTGAAAGTGGAGCTCTTCCTGTGATAGATCAAGGAGATATTCATGCTTCAAATTAACTTCCAAACTTCCTACTAGTGGGACTATCACGGCTTATTCCATACATCCCAGTTAAAATTTGCATTTGTTTGCAAAAGCATGGATTCTGGAGAAAATATGAGGACACTCACATGACAGGTGTTGCTTTATGCAACAGAAATACTTCAAAATCTAACCTACCCCCTGCTTCTCTCCTGAACTTCTGCTATCACTGCATCTCTCTTTCCTCTCCACCAGAGGCTACCGAAGGTGCAGCTTCCTGTTACCGGATGAACGAGAAAGGGGTATATTATGGATACTGCAGAAAAGAAAAAGGTAGTCACTCCCCATGTAAGAAAAAGTAAGTGCCATGTTACAGGAGGGCGTCCTTTCTCTTTCACCTTGAGTTTGACTCGCAGTAAAGACAATTTTGAAGTCAAATCTAATTTCCCAAGAGTATTCTTACCCAGAAAAGGGAGCAAACTACCCTGAGGAAACTACTAGTGTTTGCATTTGTCTGTGCAAGGTTGCTTGTGAAGGTGACTCTGCATGTGTGTGTGTGCACAGTTCAAAGTGTTTTTCAGTGCGAAGTCATTGTTACAGTGGCTCTTTTTCTCCTTGCAGAGATATCATGTGTGGGAAGTTGTTCTGTGCTGGGGGGAGAGAAATGCCTCTGCATGGGAGCCTGGTGACTTTTGAGTCATGCAGAGCCAGCTTTCCACACCTCGGAGAACCAGATCCAGGGATGATCCTCAATGGAACCAAGTGTGGTGATGGAAAGGTAAGTAGAGGAGAGCTTTTTTCCTATGCCTTTCGGACAACATCCAGAAGTTGAATGAGAAATGACACCAAATTTTTAACATGAGTTTGAGTGACTTGCATACCTGTTTCTGTGGCTCCTTGCCCTCTTCGTGGCTTCACGCCGTAGTGAGAAAGCTCTGTATGTTCTGAAAGCCGCTGGTGTCGGGCTGACGGGCGCGCTGTACGTTCCAGGTGTGCAGCAACGGCGAGTGTGTCTACGTTGAGGATGCCTTCAGATCCACCAACTGCTCCGCAAAGTGCACCGGACACGCTGTAAGACATGAGCTTCTCATATTACCCATCTTGAAAGCGGTCCGCTGACGCAAGCCAGCTACAGACCCTACTGATAACAGAACTTTAAGAACTCTTTAGGAGAGGAATTTGCAAAAAAAAAAAAAAAAGAAAAAAAGGAGAGGCTTCCCATATTTTTATGAACATAGACCTAACTGACAAGTTATCAATATTTTTACTAAGGGAATTGCAGGACATTCTCTGGCTCTGCCACTGAGCCATGGATCTCCACCAATCTCTCCCAGGAGTCCTTTTCTTGAACACAATCACGCTCATCTTATTTGAGCATTCATTAAGGAACCTTACAGAGCTATGTGTGTTGCTGGGGGCCTTATGCTGTATCTTCTACTGCAAAAATACGTGCAAAATGCACAAGGTAAAGGACAGGCCTGTTTCTTTGCTAATGCATAAAACGAGCACTGCTTTTACACCGCCTGAATTTTAGTGCAAGGGAATGGAGAGGGGCTCTCCAGACTTAACTTCATTGAGCTTGCGAGGAGGCCGCTGCCAGGAGCTGCGAGTTCCCTTCCCTGCTGCTCCCCCGCCGAACGCTGCCCTGCTTTGCTTCCCCAGGTGTGCGACCACGAGCTGCAGTGCCAGTGCGAGGAAGGCTGGGCGCCGCCGAACTGCGACAGCTCCACGGCCGTCACCAGTGAGTACGGCACGGGGCTCCCTAGCGCCGGTGAAACCGCCGGCACCAGCCTCTGCCAGGGAGAAAGACCTGGTTTAGTTAGTCTAGTCTAAAGACAGCTTGGGCAGTAACAACACTCTTCAAATATGAAGAGGTGGCCAGGGAAAATTCCTCTCCATTGGTGGTAAGTCAAGAAGCCATAAGCTCGACCACCTGTGGGGATGAACACAAGCCCAGCCGCCGCGGTGCCGGTGACCCTGGCGGGGCAGGGAAGGGGACGCTGCGGAGCGGTGCTTGGGCGATCAGGAATCAGCAGCCCGTGTTCTCTCTCGCCAGCTTTCGCCATCGTGGCCGGGGTGCTGGTCGTCCTCGCCGTCACGGCCGCCGCAGCAACGCTGCTTCTCCGCTTCCGAGTGCTCAAGAGGTAAAACGCTCTCCCTGGGGAGAAAAAAACATCTGGAATTAGGGACTTCTGGGGGGGGATCCAGGCTGGGGCTTTCAGAGGGGGCAAAGGGAGGCTCTGAATGAACACCAGGGCGCCGCGGGCCCGTTACCTCCACCAAGGGGTTTTAGAAATCAGGAGAGGACTCGTGACTCCGAAGCAACTCCGAAAGGTTTTCATTTACCTTACAGTAAATGAAAAATAAAGGAGGGGGGAAGCAAAGACACGGGGGCCAGCGAAGACATGGCTGCGCAGCAGGCCTCGAGGAGCAGGGCCGGCACTCACGCGTGCAGGTGCTCGTTTCACAGGGGTGGGATGTGCAGCTCTAAGTTGCACGTTAACGTTTCCGTAGCTGCCAAGGCCGGAGGGGCCCCGGAGCCACGAACCAAGTGTTTGGGAACCAGGAGCAGCTGGCAGCACCGGCGGCTCCCACACGGACGGTAAGTGTGGGACGGGGGCAGCGGATGGCACCCCGGGGACGCAGAAAAGGGGCCGAAATGCCAGAACCTGGCAGATGAGAGTACTAAACGGAAACATCCGTGTTTGCAGGTGCACGACAAGAAACTCCTCCTTCCCGTCCCCGCGCCGCAGGAGGCCAGGCCGCCGCGCCACAGCGTGAGTATTCCCGGAGGATCCTAGCGCGACGGGATCCCTCCTTCGGACAAAGCCGGCCTTCCTTCACCCTGCAAGGAACGCTTCCTCTTGCCTGCTTTAGCCCACCTTCCACACAGAGCACGAGCCCGTGCGCGTTCCCAGGGACGTGCACACTCACAGCGCCTATTCACAGGGAATATTTTCCTATTCTGCCTTTTCACAGCCTGCCCTAAGGCCGAAAGGACCCCCGCCTCCCGTGCCATCCACCAAACCAGCCTCTGCTCCCACTGAAGAGAGCTCCGTAAGTACAGCCCGCCCCCGGGTTTCACAGAGATGCACCAGGAAAAGCCACTCATTAACATTGGCAGTTTCTGCAAATTAACATTTGCAGTTTCTTTGCAGTTTCTGCAAAGAAATCGCAGACTTTCAGACCCCGCACTGCCTAGGGCAGGAGCCAGAGCCAGCCTTTGGGCCATGCAACCCGCAGCCACACAAAGTATTTTTAACCTGGGCTGGTTACTCGATACGGATTGATTAACACATCGACCATGGCTCAGGGCTCTTCTGAGACGGGAGCTCTACATCCTTGTCCATTTATGCTATTGCACCCTTCTCTGTATGGACAGTTTAAGCCAATGCAGCCCTAGCTCTTCCCCCAGTAAAATGCTGTAGTAGATATATGAGTTTGTAGTAGCAGCAGCTGAGCTCTGGGGAGGCTCTACAGCTGCTTAGGCAGGAAAGCATCAAGACATTGAAACCTTATTTTCATTGTAGGCACCAGCAAGAAAATCCGCTCCCTTGCCAGTTCCCAAAGGGAAACCTCCACCTCCACCAAAGGTAACGGGAGTTAAAACGTGAACAGCAGTTCTGCAGGGGCAGCATTTGCTCCAAGTGCACCAGGCGCAGCAATTTGTCCAATTCTTTCTTTTTCATTTAGGCTTTAAAACCTCCTGCTAATCCCCGAGTGTGAAGCGCCTGAAACAGAGCTCACCAAGAATCCAAAATTTTCAGGGACACTTCATTTGTCCTGCGATTCCTCCATTTTTGGCAAAGGCAACTGAAATAGTCTTCCTGTTTTCTATTAGAAAAAAAAAGAACAAGCGACTGACAGCTGCTTTGAGCAAAAAGGTTTGTTTTTCAGACAGTGAGGAACTCTTTAGTCGTGACATGAAGCTGCTGCCCAAAAGGAAACCAAGCAAAACAGCTACTTGCACTGAGGTGTAACCTGGGAGCGAGTTATGAAAGCTGCTGACGTGCCCTGGCCCCTCGGCTGCACCGGGGGCACTGGCGCATCCCCCCTGCATCCGTTGATCCCACACGGATCGGAGAGGCTGGGAGGAACAGCCCTGCTCACAACCTACAAACCTGGAGTTAGGGTCCCGGGCCTTTGCCAGCCCCATCGCAGCTGCACCCAGGCTTGTCCTTCATGCACAAGCTGCAGGCTCTGGAGAAAGGAAAATTCCTGCCCTTGGGAGAAGAGGTTGGAGGCTGTAGCCAGAACACAGAGCGGGAACACTTGGATTCTGGAAAGATCCTTTCGGACCCCATTCTCTCATTAATCCGCACATTTCCAGCTAGAGAAGGCTGCAGTTTTGAGGAGGCGGCCCTGGAGATGAGCTTGCAAGTGGAGCAGCAGGAATTGAGCTGCTTGGGGGTCACAAGCTCCAGCTGTGGAAGGGATCTCAGCTGCCATCACTTCCCTTGGAGAGCAAAACTGAAAAAAAAGAAAGGACAGTCAACAAAGCCCTTAATCATTTATTTTATTTGCCCCTCAGCTCCAGAAATACCTTAACAGCTTCCCCGTCCAGGATACACACGCCTTGGTGTTTTCGTTTAATTGCCCCTGCAGCAGGAGTGTTATTGCAGGGCTGCTAACGAGGCCGTGCTGGGCACGGGGCGCTGTTATTGTGGGACGGGGCACTGCTGACACTGCTCCTCCTGGCACTGGCCCTCGTGGTGCTGCTGGCGGTGACATTAATAACACTGCGAGGGCGCTGGCACCCAGGCTCTTGTTACCGTTGGCACCGACGCTATTCATATGGTTGGCATCACTATTTTTAAGTCAAAGTACACGGAAGTATTTTTCAAGGAATAAAAACTTTACCAGGAAAAGAGAGAAGTAAAAGTGCCCTGGACCCAAAGTACTCAAGATTTTATGGAGGTTCCAGTTTGAGCTGGATTTGGGGTTGGATCTGGATCAAAATGAGAACAAGCTTCCAGTTTTCCAGATGGATGACGCGGTGGCTCGGGAAGGCAGGTTTCCAGCCCTGGGGCAAAGTGGCCTTGCTGGGGAAGATCACGAGGCTCTGGAGACATCCCAACAAAACCCAAGGCCTCCGTTCACATCGGGAAGAGGAACTTTAATCTGGACTTGGTTCCAACCAGCACCAGACAGGCCTTTAAAGGGAGCCTGGTGCTCGGGGACACAAACCAGCTTGCCCATGCGGGGACCCTGCCCCACAGGCACCAGCGAGGCTGCGGCACAGCCGGGTTTTGTGCTGGACAGTTGCACACTGCAGGACTCACTAACACAGAAACACGTGCAAAAAAAGCCAACTTCTTCTTGCTTTGAAGTTGCCAATTGAGTACTGTCTGTCATATACCACACAGGTGTGATTAAATTACAACCATCAGTTTGAGGAGCAAGGTGGGTTTTTTTAGGGTAGATTTTACTGAAAGAGCATTGATTTCTTTGAGTACCTGCTTCTTTGTTTTTTATTCAGAAAATGGATTTTAATCTATCCATATGTGACTGGTATAAAGATTACAAACTTATTTTTATGAACTGTGATTAATGTATTTACCAAGATTTCTGTATTAAAAGTGTTCTGACTCTGGCTGTTTAAGATGATCATTTGTACACAAAATGCACAAAAATGGGACAGGCTGCACTCATTTATAACCTCACCCAGTTTCCTAGTTTCTGTCAAGAACATTAGTCAACAGTAGCACACAGTCCTGCCAGTGTCATCTGCACCCTAAACAGAGGAAAATCAGTTCTGTTAGGGGAAGGGACACCACATCGCTCCTCATCTACAGCCACCTTCTCCCACCTTTCCCAGGCTGGGACCATTTGCAAGTTCTCCAAGCACCTGCAGAGCTGAGGCTGGCTGACACCCGCTGCCCAGAGCTTTGGTTTTTCTTAGGTGGCTTCCAAGGAGCCACCAAGGAGCCCCAACCACGGAGCAGGAGCAGAGGTTTCCAGCAGTTCCCATGACCTATCTGCATCCATATGCTTCCAGTAAGCAAAGTCTGCACCCAGCGAGGCTCTGCATGCACCACCGAGACCTCATCTCTCCTGAGAAGCGGCCAGCACGAAGCAGATGCCAAGGGAAAGCGCAAAGTGGCACGTGCCTATAGGAGCTGGGGATTTACAGGTGGTTTTCCCAGGACAGGATGGCATTTGAGCACCGTGTGTGACGGACCCTGTTCTTGGGTTATGCAAACGTGACATCTACCGTCAGAGCACCTTCACTGCAAGAGCAGCCTGGGGAAACTGCCGACACATCCAGGACTGCAAGCACGAGGAGCCTGCGGCTCCCAAGTCCATGCTGCACCCACCGGAGCTTCTCCCTGTGCGGAAAGCGCCCTGCAGCCGGTGCGCTACAGCCCTGGCGTGCGCTGCCAGGACCCTTCTCCCCAGCCCACGTGCAAAGCTGCCTCCCGGCAGCCCTCCTCTTCCTCACGTCTAGGGAAGACGAGGTGTCTCTTCTGGGGCACTGATAGAGAAGGCTGAGAGGGCATCTGACCAACATGGATAAGTTCATGACAGGGGAATGCAGGGAGGAAGGGGCCAAGCTCTTCTCAGTGGCAGCCAGTGACAGGACAAGGGGCAATGGGGACAAGTTGAAGCACAGTCAGTTCCATCTCCAGGTAAGGAGGAACTTCCTCACTGTGCAGGTGACAGAGCCCTGGCACAGGCTGCCCAGGGAGGCTGGGGAGTCTCCTGCTCTGGAGGTCTCCAAAACCCACCTGGATGCCACCCTGTGCCACATGCTCTGGGTGGCCCTGCTGGAGCTGGGAGGTTGGACTAGGTGATCTCTAGAGGTCCCTTCCAACCTTGAAC
>JAVCKT010096458.1:0-13054 GCA_032273925.1 Rhynchotus rufescens
CACCACCGTGTCTCCCCTGTTGGCTTGCCCCTTTATCCTCACCCACAGGCTCTCTACTCGCGTTCCATCCTCCCCTAAATCCTCCCTCCTATGACTGGCCATCACCAAGAAGAATTTGGTCCCATCTTCTTTACATTCTCCCCTCAGATATTTATATATATTGATAAGATCCCCTCCCAACCTTCTCTTCTCCAGGCTAAACAGGCCCAACTCATTCTTTCTTCATCTGATGTTCGAGTCCCTTAGTCATCTTTGTTGCTCTACACTGGACCCTCTCTAGAACTTCCAGATCCCGCTAGTACTGGGGAGCCCGGAACTGCACACAGTATTCCAGGTGCTGCCTCATCAGAGCTGAGTAGAGGAGCAGGATCACCTCCCTTCAGCTGCCGACAACATTCCCCCTGATGCAGGCCACAATTCCATTGGTCTGCTTGGCCAGGAGGGCAGACTGCTGGCTCATGGTTAACTTGTTGTCCACCAGGACTCCCAGATCATTCTCCACAGAACTGCTTTCCAGCCGGTCATCCCTCAATCTTTTCTGATGCCGGGGGTTATTCCTTCCCAGGTGCAGGACTCTATTCTTGTCCTTTTTGAACCTCAGGAGGTTCTTCTCTGTCCAGCTCTCCAGTCTGTCCAGGTCCCTCTGAATGGCAGCACAGCCCTCTGGAGTGTCAGCCACTCCACTCAGTTTTGCATCATCCACAAACCTGCTCAGGGTGCACTTTTTCCCCTTATCCAAGTCACTGAAGAACAAGTTGAACAGCACTGGGACCAGCACTGATCCCTGTGGGACACCACTGGCAACAGGCCTTCAACTAGACTTGGCCCCATTTATCACCACTCTATGAACTCTGCCATCCAGCTAGTTCTCAATGCAGCTCACTGTCCACTCATCTAACCCATATTTCCTGAGCTTTCCCTTGAGGATGTTATGGGAGATGGTGTTGAAAGCCTTGCTGAAGCCAAGGTAGACAACACCCACCGCTCTCCCATTGTCCATCCAGCCAATCATACCATCAAAGGCGGCTATCAGGTTAGTCAAAAATGATTTCCCCTTGTTGAATCCATGCTGACTACTCCTGATCACCTTCTTTTCCTTGGCATGCCTAGAGATGGTCATTAGGATGAGCTGCTCCATCACCCTTCCATGGACAGAGATGAAGCTGACTGACTTGTAGTTTCCTGGTCCTCCTTCTTGCCCTTTTTGAGGACTGGTGTGACTTTCGCTTTCTTTCAGTCCTCTGGCACCTCACCCACTCTTCAAAGAAAATGTAAATGACAGATCAAAACTCCTGACAAGGTAATACAGTTAATCTGAGTTAAAGCAGAGCTATTTGTTTCTATTTTTAAAGGTCAAAAGTAATCATTGTAACATATATACCTTAATCAAATGCTTCAAGTTAAAATGATCTAAACAAATAGTTAAGTATTTACCCATGTGTTTTCAGATATCTCCAAGCACCATCAACATTTCCACCATTACATCCATTTTGATTCCTGGTATCGCAAGAAATCAAATTCTGCACGGAAAGGTTTTCTGTGATCAGACCTTTGGAACGAATTGCTATTCTATCTGCTGCAACACCTATTTTGAAAGAATTTTTTTGTTATTAAAGAAACCTAATAATTATTCATGAAAGCTTTCTGGTCATTGTTAAAGGTGGCCTGAAACATAATATTTTTGATCTTTTTTTTTGATCTAGATACCTTTACAAAAAAAAGTAATAAATTCTATACAGAATTTTGAGGGAGGGAGATAACTGGGAAACTACAAAGATAAATGAACAATGTTGCTGTAATATTATAATTTCATAGATTTACTGGTTATCCTAACATCCCATATGTCTGAAAGTCAGATGAGGCATTTAAATAATCTTGTCTGACCGTGTCTACCATGTTTGTTAATGTACATCCACATCTGGTTGACTCCAGCAGAAGCTGCAAATACTCATCACCTCTCTATGGTGAGGTGATGAAATTTTGGAATCCTCCAAATTCCTATTCAAGAGTCATTTTTCTTTCTTTTCTATATTTCCTGTCTTTATTTACAGAATAAAACAAAACAAAAATAGAGTCCTACCAACAATTAAATTCAAGGCTGAAGGTATGTAGTGATGTTACCAAATAGATTATTTCAGAATTGTTCATTTTTCTGCATAAGTGTGGAAATATCGGACCATCTTCCTGTATTACAGAAAATTCTACTTCTGAGATAAACATCTACATCTAGACCTCTACAAGTTTCTGTCACACTTGTAACGTACAATGATACTTTAAAAATGGAATGAAACTAATATTACTTGCAGTTGAAAAAGCCCAGGATGCTCCACAGTTTCGCTGATCCAAAGGATCATGAATCCATTCAGGCCATTCATAAGTGGCTGCAAAAAACGCAGGAAATTTTTCTTCTGGGAGTGAGTTTCTCTAAAACAAAGTGTACAAAACCAAGTATATTTTATTTCCATGCTGATGAAATCTGACCCTAGATTTGCCTTAAAATCCTTACTTTTTAAATTGAGGAAATAGAATTCATTGGCTTTCAGAGCATCCATTTGGAGGCTGGGTGTTTCGGATGTTTGGAAGCCTCTAAGCTTCTGGCAATCCACTACTCTGCCAGGAAGCTCAGTTCTGCATCTGCCAACCAGGCAGTGCCTGGTGAGGAACCGGTCTGCTTCCCCTGTCCTTTTTATCCAATAGCATTTCCCTGTGAAACAAGTCAGTTATTACCCAGCTGGCATTTTTGGAAGGCAGAGCCTCCTGCTAGGAATAGCATCAAGGTTATGTAGCTGCTATGCTCCTTGCTTTGACATGATTTGCATATGAAATTAATATCTTTCTGTGTGACTGGAGATACTAATTACCACAGGGGAGGAATCAGTGGAGTGTATCATGGATTCATCTTTTCCAAATAGGTTTTTCAGTTTCCAGCACTTACCCTTGTTCCAGACGGAAAAACAGTATATTTTCTCCTGCTCAACAATCTGAGTGGGAGCTGATGAGAACTCATGGCCTGCCCAGTACAAATGTTTGGCTATCCTTTTTTTGGCACCTTCATCTCTCAGCCTTAATTTACATCCTCCACGCTTTGCTTAAACACCTACATATGCAAGCACCATCTGGTGCAACGGCTCCTAATCTGCTCTGTTTGACATACCAAAGTCACTGACCTTTTTTTCCATTGTTGTTGAACTGTATAGTCTGACTGCTTATGCTGCATGGGGAGATAGGAAATGCCATGCTGCATGACAATAATGGTTCATCCAGTCAGCAGTGTCTCTCACTTGTTGTAAGCATTCATTCCAAGAAAATACAATGAAACCTGCATTTATTGAATAATCTACTCCCAAGAAAAACGTTGGCTGATTCTACTTTATTATAAGCAGACTTACATCCTGAGGCACAATAGTTTCTATCCTCTTTGCAATATTTTATTTTACTTTATTGTATTGTATTGTATTGTATTTATCCTCAGTTTTCTAACTCTGAGTATCCTTGCTGCATCATTTTTCTGAAACACTTAAGTCACTTACAAGACCTTTTCCCCAGGCAGTTTAAACATTTTCTTGTTCTTTCAAGCTACTTCAGTATACTGTGGGGACAGAGTTTTAGCAACGTGGCTCTGCCACCATTGCTTTGTAGTATATGTTGGGAGTTACTTGCACCTCCATTCAGCCTACATTTCCTTTCCGCAGAAAACCAAAGGTGGAAAATAAGGGAAGGAGGGAAAGAAGAGGCTGTGTACCTCAGGATTTTATATGATTTTAGATTGGGATGCAGTTTGGACACACACCCAGATCACCAGTAATGAAGGTTAGAGAGTTTTAACCCAGACTTTCAGTCCTAAACATCATTAGACATTTTCAAAGTGCACTGTAACTCCTTGAGCCACTTAGGTACTTCTACAAGTTTTACCTCCATCCTTAAAATCAATAATCTAGTTAATTGTGAAGGTATCAATTTCATTATTTTGATTTAATCACTTCCAAAAGTCCACTCTCCCCTAAAGCCTGTTAGAAACACACAACTGACAGCTACCAATGATGCACACAAACCCACTGTTGCATTAAAGGCTCTCTTGCTAAATTATCATTAGGGTCATTATTAATGAACAAGCACAATATTTATTTTGAAGATTATTGACAATTTACCAAACAAATAGCATTTCATTTACTTGACAAAACTGCTCACTATCAGATGATAAACAAGCAGCATTTGTCCAAACGTACACTTAACCTGGATGATAACCAAATGCATTCCTCCAAATAAAGTATCTAATAGATTCTGGGTCTGTGCCAATGTGTTACTTTGCCTTTTCCTCAACTACTACCAACATATTTAATAGCCAGAAATTGTAAATTCCAGAGCAAATCAGTCATTAACATTCTGCTTGTCATTTAAAAAGAAAAAAAAGTGCAGATTGATCTACAGCCGGAAACTGAAGCTTTTACTCTGAAAAACTGCTGCCATAACAGTCAGAAACATTACTGTTCTCTGACAGAAAAACAGACCTAGATGGCTGTTTCTGCATGTATGCTCCATATACTGCCATCAGCCAGAACAAGGCAATCAGCACAAAGATTGGCAAACTATTTAATACTGCGTATGTGCTCTATGTCGTCAAGCAGCCTGGCCAAAAGGGGAAGGGAAGAGGTTGTAAAAGAGTATTTCACCTGAAGCTATGGCTTTTCTTCAGAAAAATTAGATGGCCTATCAGACAAAAAAAAAAAAAAGCTGAAAATTATCGATTATGTGGAAATATGTTTTTGGAGGAAATTCAGGAAAAAAAGGAAAGAGGAAAATCTGTAATTTCTTTAATTAAAACATTTTAAATGATAAAAAAATCACATTATTTGAAAAGACAAAGTGGGCATGCATGCCTTTCAGTTTGCAAGAGGGAAGACATGTATAGCTTCTAAATTTTTTTTACTACAAGATATATTTCACAGAAAAAAAATGTAAAATAATTTGTATTTTAATGCAACAACTGTATATTTTGTGTATTCTTACATTGTCTTATGATGTCTAATATTCAAAATTATTAACTTATTAATTTATTGTCTTATTAATTATAGTGCCTTTTTTGTGTGTTTGTCATACAATTTAGATATGAGAGCCTTCTCAGATAGCATTCACATTGTGCAATGTTATGCTTGGAGGCTTCACTTTCCTCAGGAATCATAAAGATTTTAGTGGTGTATTGATTCCCAGCTCAGATTTGATTCCCAGCTCATTGATTCCCAGCTCAGTGGTGATTCCCAGCTCAGATTTAATTTTTGTGCCACATAATTTTCCATTAGATACTCCAGAATGCCATCATGTGGTATCAATACATTAAAGTGATAAATATCACCTTTTGGAGCATGTATAATCTTTTATTAACAGCAGAGCTTTTGAAAATTCTGTGAACATCTTCAAGAAACTTGTGTTTCCCCTATACCAAAATGTAGCTCTGTTACACAGTTTAATTAGGAGTAACATTATGAAGCTAAATTTGTAATTGGATTATCAGTCACAGAAACAACTAAAACTCTCTACTTTATGACCAAACATTTCAAAACAACTAAAAACTAAGGGTTATAAATTGGCTAACACAGAAGGTCATTAGATTTTTTGCATGTAATTGCTTTTCTTCAAGTATTCTGAAAATGCACTAAAATTGATTAAACAGCAGCCCCTTCAATACCAAAAGTTTTTATTTATTCATGAAGTTTCTAGATAAATTATTTAAATTATTTTTTTTTAGTTCAGAAAAAGAAAAGTATTTTTTGAATGAGTAGCTATGGTTTTCATTCTTCATTAGCAAAGCTACCAGGTTTCAATCAGATGAGCACAGAATAGGGTCAAAGTCTCCTAAACAATAATCACAGGATTTTTATCAAGTAAATAGATGATTTTGAGCAAATGTCTTGCAGTTTCCTCGCCTGTAAAATGGGAAAGATGGTAATAATCTCAGAGAACACATGAACATTTAATTGCTTCCAATTTTACCCATGGAGAGTAAGTTGTACCTTGTCTTGAAGGCAAGTTAGTTCTCAACAAAATCCCTTTAGGGTCAAACCACTCAGATTTTTAGAGTGCTTTTCAAAGATCTTAAGTCATTATTTCTAAATTTCTTGTCATTCATATTCTTTTCTGACCTGTCTCCTGGATAAAGGTGAATCTCAGTGGAAACAATTTCATGAAAATTAGTGTGGTTTTATCACTAGATCTCTGTGAATAGGTTGATGTGCCTTACAAAATATCAATGACAGATAATTATTCATGGATGGAAAGCAGAGGCAAGTCATTCCGAAAAGCTGAGTTATTCCGAAAAGCAAGTTATTCTGAAAAGTTACTTCAAAGTGCCTGGAAGTTAGTTTCATGCTTGTTATTTGACAAGTGCCACTTAGGCACAGTGGATGGGGCCGCCCTAGAAGAAGGGTTTGCTCTGGGGCTCTCCCCAAGAGTTAATGAATCCTGAGTACAGCATGACTGAAGCCACTGTACTTAAGTTGCTACAGTTTGATGGACACCCTCTAACAACCCCACCACTGGCAAGTCCAAAGGAGAAGTCAGGTTAACTGCTGATTCAAGAAGAGTGACATACTAACTTGGACTGGTTGAAGTGAAGACAAATATTTTTCTTTTATATTTCTGTAAAGCACTGAAAGTTGGCAAGTAGAAAATTTTATGAGGCAGAATAAGAGAACTATGGAGCTGATGTTCCTTCAAAAAGAATAGAAGGAGATTGGATGAGGAAGATTCTCAGAGTCTCATGGGAAGTTTTAGAGCAATTTTCTTTTTTATCAAAACTATCCAAAAGCAAGAAATACTTATTTCTGAAGAGAAACCATAGGCAAGAGCCAGGCTCTTGTAAAATTGAAAGCAATTTTCTGTAAGCTCAAGGCATTCTCCAGAAGCAGAGAAAGTCATACAGGGCTTATTATTGTGTATTTTTAGGCTTTAAGTAGAGAGGAAGCTTTTGTAGAGTTCTGTGCATAGCCTATTCCTCCAGCAATGCCAGGACTTCCTGAGGATTAAATGGATAAATGCACCATGCTGGATTTCTGGAGAAGAATGAATTAGAGTTTCTGGAGAGTTTGGTAGAGTCAAAGTTGTTAAGTTGTGGCCTGTAGATTTTGTGAAAAGGCAACAGATAGAGAACCTGTAACTGGAAAAAGTATTGGGGGGGGGGAAAAAAAAGGATGCAGCAAATGCAGCAGTCAAAGAAGCCACAGGTAACTTTTAACAACAAAAAATCAGTAACTGGATGACCAGCTCCCTAAAGGGTAATGGAAGACAGAAAATTATTATAGAGAATTTCTTGTTTCAATTCTTGTTATTGTAAATTGAAAATAGAGGTTCATGTTCAATGTTATTGGCAAATCTTGGACGTAACTACTTATCCTTGCATTTTTTCTTTTCTATTTTCATCCTCCTTGCTGGGATAGTTGCTTTTATTTCCAGACAATGATTTCCATAAATGTGAGTTCTCCAGGAAAGAACAAGCCCGTTCAAAACACTGGAGAATCTATTTCAGATTAAGTAAATATGGATTTCTTCCTTAATTTCTTAACCTATCCAGTTGAAAGTATATATGCTTTGCTGCGGAAACTAATTTGAGCACAAATATATGATGAGAAAATTAATTCAACTGCCAGAAAGGTGACCACTGCAAAATAGTTTATACAGTTGATGAAAGAGAATCATCTGATTTTCCCTTGCTTCCCATCATTTTTCTTTTCATTTGGCCTGTTTAGTCTCAGCTGTTATCCTTAAAGAAATGTGCTCAGAATGTTTCTGCAGTCATGTGTGCAACGGGAATGGATTAGCACATGGAGAAGAAGCAAAGATTTCTACACATCAGTGGTCTACAAGGCAGCGCTGGTTAAGGGAATATAAGTGGGCAGGTTCCTGGTGGATAATATTTCCTTTCTCTCCCTCTAGCTTGATTTACATTAGAATGGCCACAATTCTGTGTCTAGAAGAACTATTTTGAACCTTTCATATGCACCATAGAAACAGTTAGTGTTAAATCCCTGAACTGTGTGTTTATTTTCCACATCTATTTTTCCCCATCATTAAGTTAACAACATTTCACATGAAACTTACTGGAGTTTCTTTCATATTCAGCAAAGAATAGGATGGAGGGAGTGTGCCCAGGCGTTTTTTGAAACCTTCTTTCAGTGTCATTCCCCAGAACTGGCTGTAGTTGTCAGCTTTCCATCTTCCTCATAAACATAAATCAAGGAGGAAAAAAAAAGAACATGTTAGATAGAGATGCTGCTCACATTAAAACTTCTCTCGTTCTTTATAGGAGCACCCCTAACACTAACACCCATTCAAAATGGCTTAGGTTTTTAAACACTTAGGTTTTTAAACACTTCATTGAGAAAATATTTAGAACATTTTTTTTCTGCTGCAGATGGCTTCAGAATGGAGCAATGAAACAGTGTATGAAAAGTGGCAATTTGAGGTCAGTTCTGTGTTAGCCAGTAGAAAATGAACATATTTCAGAGAAGTACTGGAAAATAAGATGCTCAGTCATAACAACTTAATGCTGTGTTTAAGTTATGCTTACATTATGCCTCAGACCAGATGCCAACAGAGAAATAGTAGTGGTTGCATGGCATTAAAGTTCAGGCGAGACACTGCTGAACCCTGCAGAAAGCCCTTCTGCCTGGGTCTGCAGCTGAGAGAAGGGGCTCCATGCCTGTCCTTAGTTATTCTCTCCCTACTTTCCCTGAGGAGAGTAGAACAGACTTAAAATTTTGTGTTAATCCTGCAAATCTTATATGCAACAGAAAAAAGGCTTGCAATTACACATATAGAACATATTGAACATATTTAGAGCATATTGAGATTGGATTCATTACTATAGAATAGCTGAACCACAAAGTAGAACATTCTCTTTATTCTTTCCTTTCTTGCTGATGAAAAAAAAAATGAGAGAGGATTCATGCTGCCCAAATGCAAAGTCTTGTCACACTGGGTCTACCTGTCATCAGTGGAGAGTGTAAGTACCTGCAGAAGCTGAGCTATATTTTAGCAGGCTAGAACAGTGAGAAGAATGAGATGTGAAGGTATCCAGGTGGTAATTTAATTGTCTGTCCTAATTCTGTTAGTTTGAATCACTCCCACAGAGTACAAAATGGTCCAGGACTGAGTCACGACCTGAAATCAGACACCTACACAGGTGTCATTGGTGAATTTAGTGCCTCAGCTGCTACAGAGGAAATACCTGAATCTCTATAAATAGAAACTGGACTCCCAAGCTACTGCTCTGATAAAGTTTTCTCTAATACCTCTGTGCTACTTGGAGGGTACTAGAACTCATAGGCAAGAAAAACACCAAACCTTACAAAATTCTGATATCTTAGTCCAAGTTTGACCCATCCTCTCTTCCAGTGCTACCTAGAGTCCTGATATGTAGAAAAAATGTAGCTGGGTATGGAGAAAATTGACTTTAAATATCTATCTAAAAAAGGAAATGGGAAAAAGTTATCTAAATAACATTTTAATAGCAAAATAATAATATTGAATTTGGAAAACTTTTAGATAGATGTCAACTAGATGTCTTCAGAGATATGTCATCTGTCAATTGTTACCAGTATGAGACTTTCAGTATCTTTCCATTTAAATATTTTTAGTGCACCAGGGATTTTAAAAGGGTTTTCACAGAAGTATGTATTCTATCAGATATGAAAATCTCTTGTTCTCGTCTTTGGATGGAATATAGTTGGGAAGGAGAGTATGCCATAACTTATAATTTGTGTATGCATATTATAAGAAATACAGTGGTTTACAAAAAACCTTAAAACAAAAGGTCTCTCACCCATAATCTCCAGTATTGATGTGGTGAATTAAGTCTGAGCGAACAAGACATACATCATTTGAACACTCCCACAGACTTTGGAAGCATTTGCTGAAAGGGCAAGAATATCTCTGAGCAAAATTTGTCAAGGGAAAACTAAGCTTTCGAACAACAGAAGGAAAGAGGAGAGGGAAGCTTAAACAATGCAAATGTCACATAGTATTAATGAAAATACGATCTTGCTTGGTGCTACTGCGCTATTTAATGAATGCTAATTAGAACGAGGTGGGCAGGTTTACTTCTTGCAAGAAATGTGATATTGTAAACTATCCTTTTCTTTTTTTTCCAACTCCGTTAGACCAAGTCAGGGAGAAAAAGAAATTTACTGTAGGTTAGAGACATACTGGGTAAGCAAAAAGGAACTACATGCCTGTAGACACCTTGTCTGATGGACCTTGGATGGAGATAAAGGGCATTGTGAGTCCCAGCTCACTTGTCTGTAGCCAGAGACAGGCAGGTGGGTCCAGAGACAGCAGCTGGAGGCCCATGAGAGTTGAGGAAGACTACGGTCACCATCGGCCATCTGGGATGCCACCCTCAGCCTGATGGGCCCCTGCAGCTTTCAGACTCAGGGCACCTGCCAAGGAGTCTTAATGATCTCCTCCATTGCTTTAGGGGAGTATTAGTCTAATTCTATAATACCTTAATACAGGACAAGTCTTTTAAAAATTCTGAGTTGATTGCATATTTTATATGAATTTAAGGGCAGTCACTTTCTTAATTCTTGCCTCATGATATATATTCAATTTACTGTTCTCTGAAACATTACCAGGAATTGCAGTTGTCTTTAATTGTTGTTCCATCTTCATAATATTGGCCATCTTTATAACAACCTGCCAACATAACATATAGTTGAGTGAAAAACATTATCATTTTGAAGTGAACGAACTCAAAATCCTTGCTATTATTTAAATAATTGGTTGAATACAATATGCATAAATTATTTTGATGAAAGTGGCAGTATCTATTTCCAATTTCTTCCAAGTAATGAAGAAAATCTGATGAATTTCATTTTTTTTCCTAGGTACATTATAATTCACAGTAAATAAAATGAACAATAGAATCAAAATACACACTGAAAAATGATTATCTTATATGTAAATAGCAAACAATTCTTCAAATAAAATGATTTTGCAGTAATTTCAAAATACTAAATTTCTTATTATAAAATTGTTATGAATAATTAAAATAGATTCCTTAGCAAGATTTTTGGCTTCTGAATCTAAAAGCTAGCATTCATTCTGAACCTTTGTTAATATATTATTTTTCCTTCAGATTTTGGTGAGTCTACAGGTAGAGATCACATTTCTTCACCCATTGGAAAGGTCTGGAGTAAGGAAGCCCCAAATTTTCCTTTATTCTCCATTTTCAGACAGATTTAATCATATTTCATATAACTATAGCTTATATCAGTTTATATTATCATGAGGTCACACTTTTTTTTCTCTGACACAGTTGTGAGGAAGACAATCCTTCTTTCATGACACGAGGCCTTCTGACCAGATACAGATATTTACGTTTCAGCTGCCTGGAACTCCATTATTAACAAGAGAGAAATATGCACTTCTACTCCAGGAATTAATTATAAAGGCCTATTTCTTTCTACTAGTTTTACAAGATACTATGCCAACTAGTTCAGACGCAGGTGAGATATAGTCCACCAAACAGTCTGTGGTCCAAACTGTCTGCTCAAATTCATTTTCTTCTAAGAACAGAGACATTTTTTCAAAGTACATCCAAGTCAAATTACCTAAGTCTCACACTTTTTCATAGTCTGCCACAAAATCAGAATCAGAAAGCAACTGGAAAGAGGCTTCAAAGTGTTTCAAGTATAGGAAAGGAAGGAAGTATTAATGCACTAAATGAGCAACGGGATGAGGCCTTATCTGGAGTGTGCCTGGCAGCTCTCACCACCCATTTCCAAGAAAAATACATATTTGAACAAGTACAGGGCTAGCTTTCTAATACTGCACACTTGGGGAACTGAAGACTAGAAGAACATCTCCTTTAGCCTAGCCAAATTAAGACTGAGAAGGGCTAAGACTACAACCTAAAAGTGTAGCTAAAATATCACTGTCAGAGAGGGAGTAGACAAATCTGAGCTAACAGAGACTGTGGCATAGGAGCAGATGGAAATAAATGAGGATAAATTGGAAATCACAGGGAGACTTTAAGCCATCAGAGCAGCAGGACTTTTGAACAGCCTTCTGGACAGGGTCATGAGCTAAATAGGAAACTAATTCATTGTAAGACAATTCCTGATTACTTTATGGAAAAGATTATATCACATGGAGGTTGTGATAGAAACAGAGTGGATTTCATAACCCAGGACTTCCATCCCTACTCTGTATTCCTATTCACCTTTATGCCACAGCCAGGCTGAGATCCAGTATGTTGACTGTGACAGGATGCACAATCTCTTTTGCACCACCAAAGTAAATGGAAAAAATATTATATATGTATATATATATATATACACACAATACAGAAAGTATGTGTATATACACACAATAAAGAAAGTCTTGAGGGTCTTTTTATAACAAAACAAAGCAAAAAACAGAAATCTTATTCAGTATCTACAGCAGTTGAAACAGGAATGTGCACTATTTCTTTTGAAACTACTCAGGAGAGGCATTGAAACATATTGTATGTTGGCTTTATAAACACAAGGCAAAGCAGTTACCCATAGGTAACTCAGGAGCGGCCTCAAAACAATGTATATCTATGAAAGAATACATAAGCTGTGAAAGCATAGCTTATGACTGCCAGGCACCATGCCAGTGAATAGACTGGGATCCAGAAATAATGCACGGCTTTATTGGTATGTAAAGCACGACGGGTTACTAGTTTATTTAAAGAAATATGACTCAGGAAACACTGAGAGCAAAAGCACAAGTGACCTAAAGACCAAAATCTTCCAGGTCAAAATTAATTGGATGTACATGATAATCCTCTAATGCTTAACTAATCCCTAGCCAAAGACAAAAGTGTAGTCTCACTTATTAGCTACAAAGCGTTAGCCAATATACTTACATCACTTCTAAAATCCTTCATAGTTTGCTTATTCTTCAGACACCCCATCTTTTTTTCCTTCCAATATCATTTGCATTCTCTGTTCCTCAGTCACTTCAGTTCTAGAAATTTTGTTCTGTTACTTTTTTTCCAGATGCCTTTTGACTATTTTAACTCTCTCTAGTCTAT
>JAVCKT010096459.1:0-13049 GCA_032273925.1 Rhynchotus rufescens
GGAATTCAAAGTGAAGCACATACATCATACAGCTACTTCTTTTACTGTAAAGATACATTCACAGCTGGTATCAAAATTTCACCTTTATTAATAGATCGTGTTTTATTAATTCAGTAACACATTTTAGCATAAAAATATACAAAAACTTTATATAGTTTGGCCTCTCTCCTTATAATGTCTGATAAATAAAATAAAATAAAATAAATTTAATCAAATCGTTATCCCCGAGATTGAGTCAGTAACTCCTTTTCCCTTTTATGAGCTTGTTTATGCAGATAAAGTCCTGAAGGTGTTTATAATTGGCTTGTGAGGCACGTACAGTTCTACAGTAACACTCTAAAATTATTTTTTAATTATAAAGATTATTTAAGAAAATACTTATCTCCTGGAAATGCAGGATGACTGAGAAATGACTCAGAACTTCTCTACTCCTTAGGCATATGGGTCAGAAATTTGATTTTACAAAACAGAAATACAAGTTTTTCAGGGTTTTTTGTTGCTTATCTGTGTTGCTAGGACTGGTTGCCTATTAAGGTGCTCAAACACACAACTGGAAGACTGACTATTCAGAACAGCCAACATGTGGGCAGGAGACCTAGTTAAAATTATCCACCAGAATTACCCATCATTAGGTTTCGGTCTAAAATATTATCACTTTTAAACATCATTGTCATTTGACTGGGGGACTCCAGCAAGCACTTCTCACAAGGCACAGCCTGGTATGTTTTCTCTTTTTCAAATTAAGGGTCTGTGTTGGTTTGTTGGAAAAAGGGATGATCTGACTTAGAATATAGAGGAAAAAGAAATAGAAAGAAGACACAGTCCATAGGAGGGGATCCACATGTGGTCTGGGAAAGCATATACAATGGAGAAATGTATTTCAAAATAAAACTTTGACCCAAAGGATTGAATGCCTGATTGAAAGGGCATCCACAAGGAACTGAGTATTTATCACTGACTTATTTGTCCATCAAAAATAATTGCTACAGCATGTGACAAAGAAACATGATACCTTGCTAAGCTAGGCAAGATGAGACTGGATATTGTCCCCTACCTCACCTCCTTCTCCTCTGATTGAAAATTGTGAAAAAGTAACTTCTGTGAAGAATTCAGACCTCGCAAGGCCTCAAAAAAAAAAAAAAAAGAATGTAACTATATAATCTTCTGGTCATAGTGCTCTACTGGAAGACATGTTATCCTGCATACTGTGCTGAAGTCTAGTTGTACAAAGATTACTTTTAGGTAACTCAGTCCCTCCTTTGGGTACCTACATACTATATAATAGATGTAATGCAAATCAGTTCTTGAAAATTCTACACCCTCAGCATCAAGTTTCTTCATACAGATCATGGAATTGCCCGTACCAGCCATTCCACAAAGGAAGCTTAGCTTAATGGGTAAAAAAAAATGTTTTTCATTCCACTCTTATGGAAAAATTAATTTTACTATTGAACATGCTAATGTTGCAACTTGAGACATAAGAGATGGGGCAGGTCTCCCAGACTTCCAAAATACTGTGGTCAATGTATATTGACAAATATTGTATTAATATGCATAGTACATGGTTTTGAAACATTTGTGCTTGCTATGGTAATATCATTGAAGTCACTGACCACTACACAGAAGTGATCTATGATCTGGACTGGAGCTGGACTATGCATCAAAATTAGTGCAGATAAAGAAGGCTATGTATAGCTTCACGTAGTCCTGCGTGGAACTTACGCAGGCCTGGATCCTGCGACTTCTATCAAAGTGGCAGGAAATGCAAGAAATCTTAATGGCTTTTATTATATATGTGAAAAGGACAATAACAACAAAACATTCTTGCTTCATCAAATCCATCCCCTTTTTCAATTCACCACCTATATAAACAGATTAGAGTACTCACAGGGTACTCATTTTTCTGGTTTCTGTTTTCTGTTTTGTCTTTTTCATCTTTTTTTTTTTTTCATTGTACTGTTAAACTGCTCTTAACTAAACTAGATCCTAAATTTCATCTTTCGGTAAACAGATCTGTGGGTGTGTCTTTCTCTTTCTAACATGATCTAATTCTGTCCATTAATAAAATAAAGAGGAGGAGATGTGATTCTGAAAGACTGCTATGCAATATTTTTTTTTTCCTCTTTGGACATTTTCTGAGCTGCCTTGAAATCCCTTTTCTTTTGCTGACTTCCCCCTAGCCTCTTCTGTGCTTCCTCCTCTCTCCATGAGGCAATAAATTCATAGAGGTAATACTGAATCACGGCAGCGTTCACACTGATAGTTGCATAAACTCCACGTGGGTGGAAATCTACTCCTGCCTAGAGCATCACTGACTACATGGGAGGACAAAGCTGTAATATGCTCAGCAAAACAGAAGCATTGCCAACATGCAAAATTTCCCCAGGCTTTCTGAAAAATGAGGACAAAATCTGGTGCCTGGGAATCATTTATATTAAATAAGGTTCATAAGCTCTACTTTCAGGATCTGTGTTAATGGAGGATAAGATGCATAGAAACACCCCTGCATTTGTTTATTGCATAGCATTTTTAGCCCCAGGATGTCATAATTTTATATAGGATTGTATAAAACAGTTGTTTTCAGTACTTTGATGTTCTCAAAAACAAACGAACAAAAAAAAAAAACCCTGAACCGTATGACAGATCAGACACAGATTCTTCAAAAGGTGTCACTGCATGGCATGGAATAAAGCATTTTTATTGTGCTAATTTTTTATCAAATACAGCAAGCACTATTACACTGAAGTTTTAAAGCAAACTTGCCCTTATGCAGAATGGCCTCTTAGAGTAACAATAAATTATTTCGAAATAAATTTTGAAGCACATGCTAATAGATACATAAATTTATGTTCTGACTACTGTATTTTTCTGTTGTCTCTAAGAACATGACACTAACTCTTCCCTATATATTTTTCTAGAACTGAACTTGATGTTAAAATTCATATAAAGAAAATCTAAATATTAAGTCAATTTCTTAAAATCTGAAAAGGGATATATATAGTTATTTTATAATGAATATGCAGAGGTCATAATAGCATACATCAGGAAGAAAATTACAAGCTTTTCAAAAAATATAAATAACACATTTGAAAGAATCCCATTTTAAGCTATTTGCTGTATTCCTGTGGCGTAGCACAAACTTTTCTATAAAAAGAAACCTTTAATAAAGACCTTTAAATGCCAGGAAAGGAAAGCTCCAATTCAAATAGAAAAATGGCTTAATAGCTTTCCTCATTATAATTAAAAAGAATTTAGTTCAGCTCACTGTCCACAGTCTATGTAATTATCACCTGAAATAACATTTCAATAGAGTTGATCTGCATATTAAAGCTTCTCTACCATAGTAATTAACAAGGTTAAATGTCATTTTATCTAGTACAGCAAAATTATTCTTTAAATATGTTGCTAGTAAGATTGAAACAAGAGAAATAATCAGCAATAATCAACTTCTCTTTTTTTATCATCTAGTTTCCATGTAAAATGAAAAACTTGCATACTATTCTGGAAAAATTTTCATATCACAGGTACTCAAAACAAAAACAAATCTTAAATATAAATAATTTAAAAATACATCATAATATTTTTTCTCTCCCTCTACTGTATATAAGACAATATAGAAACCAATTCACATAAAAATGAAACGTGCTAAAACTATGTATAGAAGCTAAAGTGTGAGAAAAAAAAATGTTGTCTTGCAATTTGAAGGGCCAGTATTACCTTAACAAATGATCTCAGTTTACTTTTTCTAATCCAGATCTTGGAACCCCCTGATAGCTCCTGTGGGAATCCTCTTACCTGTCCTCTCCTTACATGAGTTACTTCCATTTTTTGCCCAAGGGCTGGGCCCTTTATCCCCACTCTTTTCTCAATCCTATGCACATTTATTGACCGTTCCTCTCAGATTCTCAGTCAAGAAATAACCTTGCTTTCTTGTGAATTTTTATTAAGATTACTGTTAGCTAGTTCTTTATGGCTTTTTTTTTAATTACGAAACATTTTGTGTGGAAAAAAATGAAGTCTGATCCACCAAGATACTATGGATCAGTATGTAGGTTTTTCAAAATGTATTCAAATTAATAGTCTTATATATTTGACTGGCATTATTGGTATATGATAAGAATAGCCATAAGAACTCCTCTGATCAATATCTGCTCTTCCATACTTTGCAAATCGAAATGAAATTTTCTAGATTAGGGTTTTTATTCTCTAATAGTCTCAAATTTAAATCAACTGCAGGATGCAGTGGATACATGTTTTTACACACTGTGAGATGCCTAAGGGTAGCATATTTTACAGACAGGATTTCCACAAAATCTTCAGCTTTAGTATTTTACTTCCTGATTTTCTTCTATTATTTCATTTGAGCTGTCTGGTCCTTTAGAAACCTATGTTTCATCTATCTATATCCTCATATATATTGTAAACAGTATTTATATAGTACTGCTTCAAGTGCAATCTACTAAAATTGCACACATACTAGTACTGAGACAATTAAATTATCTGAAATAATTCTAAACAGAATTTTTGTCTTGCCAAGACAAATACAAGATGGCTAGAAAAAAGTGGATTTAAAATACAAACCCTGTATTTATATGCAGTCTCTTCACATCATGCTATGAAAAGAAAATAATAAAGAAATGCAAGCAGTTTAGAAGCAAACAACATTAAAAATATGCCTTTCAACTATTGTGATTTTTCCTTAGTCTTACTCTCATATTCTGTTTAATATTTTTCACTCTTTCAGTCCACTTAAAAGCTCATTCATTATCTTATATCCTAGTAGCTGGCAGATGGCAAGTGAATGTAGCTATTCCAAGAGTTCAAAGCTGCTGATGCCTGATTATAGTTGAACAGAACTGGTGAATAAAGTTACATGTGGCCACAGTTAGCTTTACACTTTCAAGAATCATTCTGCAATTTTTAACTAGCAATTTGCATTCAGATTCCAGTACAAAGAAAAGGTTTTAATGGAGTCCAACAGTACATTCACTTCTGCATTTTAAAGAGATTTATAAAATATTTTACCCTTTTCTATGGGAGCTGAAGCCTATTTCATTTTCTCTAGCTCAGGGTTATAAATCCAAAATCTGTTTATGTGAGACAACTGTAATTGGGGTCAGAGATGCTATAAAATAATCTGCAAGATGAGAGCAGCGTGGAAAGATGAGAAAAACTGATATATTCAGTCTACACAAGACAGGAGCAAACAAATAAAGGAGTGTTATAGGGATTTTTTAATAAAGGGCATATACTTCTGTAGCTGATGATAGTCAAGAATATACACAGTGAATAAAACTCTGGCCAGATGCATTTAGGTTGCACACTTTTGAGTGGTGGTGGGAATAGAAGTCAGTGTTGGTGTGTCAGGCAGCAAAACAATTGAACAAAAGAGAATTTAGAAACAATTTCAGTAAATATGCAAATGCCAGCCAGTCATCCATCTCACATATGTGTCAATTCTGTTATAATACAAGAGGACAGACAAAAGCCAATCTTTTACCTCAATTTCTTCTCTCTTAGTGTAAATGTGGAATCCGAAATTTTATAAATTAATATTAAATACAAAAAAAAAAAAAAATAAAAAAAAAAAAAAGAAAAACCTCACTTACTTTGTAAGTTTTGAATTAGACACTGCAGATATGGCAAAAAGAAACACACTATAAAATAGATACAGCGAGATGCTGGATGAGAACAGAATCACAATGAATTTCCCCTTCCAGGCTTTCTTACTGTCACCTCTTCCCAAATCCAGCTCCTTGTGCTTTAATGGCTAGAGCCTTCCTGGCATCTGCTGCAGAAGGGGAAGATGAAAAAGCTAATATTAGGAATATTTTTAATCTTCTTCCAGAGCCTGGATTGGGAAAAAAAAAAAATTGGTAATGAAATGCAAGATGAAAACAATCAGGCAACTTCACTGATTCAAAGAATCAAATTTTTGGTGTATTTTTTTTTTGGAGCTTTGAGAAATGAATATTTCAATAAATAAGGTTCCTGAAGAACTGAAGAAGGAAAATAGCTTTCTCCAGTCTATACATCCACTCACTCAGTGACGTGAATTGACAATAAAAGTTGCCTTTTGGTGTAAATAAGAACAAAAAACATATTGCATGACTGATCTTTACAAAAATGAAAAGAAAAAAAAAAATCCACTGTTAGTGCTCATGGCCAGAGGATCCAAGACCTGGAGAGAGGGTGAGTGCACTCCTACAAACAGGTTGGAGACAGCTAGTAGCCCACTCAGACACTACTTAGCACTACTTTAGCCATGAAATGAACTAAAAGTCATTGTCAATGCTAGCATACGTTCACCTGCTAAACTGTAAAATATTAACACATTTGGATAGTACTAAAGATATGCATGGTGTTCATTACCATGTTTTAACTGAAAATTGCAATTATATATTTGTGAAGAGATGGAGGAAGAGAGGAAGGAAGGAGTCTCCTGAAAAGTGTCAGGATATTTTTTTTTCTCCTATTTCCAATATGTAGTATTATAAAGGCAATAGTAGATAGTGTGAGTATTTTTAGCTTTTTTACTCAGCTATCAATATTTGCAAAACCTTGTGTTCAGAGTTTAATGGCTTCTATAAAAAAATATCTTTAAAACAAAAGCAATGTAGTCATTAGCAAAAATAAAAATGTTTTCCACTGAAATACAGAAGAGGGAACAACGACACAGCACTATCTCTGGAAGTCACTCAGGAAAGACTGCTCCTCTCCCTGTAGCTATGGAAGTCACTGTCGTTGCAGAGGTGATTCTGCAAGGTGCTGTGCATGTGCTTGGTGACAGAAAAGGAGCCATCTATTCACACTGTCTGCTACAGTGGGTTTGCCAGATTTAATGAAAACAAATAGGACAGGAATCAGCCAAAAAGCCAAGGTTTCAGCCGCCTTCTGCTAATGAGTAACAAAAAAAGTTTCTGTGCTTAAATTACATTTTTCTTACAATCCTTTCAAATTTAGTTTTCATTTTAGATAGTTCTTCATGTAAATGCTAATTGTAATTGGAATAAATTTGACAAGTCTACGGAGAAGTATTTACTTCTGCCTGCAAGAAGAAAATATTATTTTATCAGCATTCTCTGGATAATGAAAAAAAAAAGATGCCTTTGGCATATATATTTTCAGTAAGAATGATTTTGGCTGGAAATTAGTTAGTCTGTACTACAATGCTTAAAAATAACTAAATTAGGTGTAGAATCAATCATACATGTATGTCCTACACTACAATGTATTGTGCTTTAAGTCACTTTTGACAAGTTATTCATCTGTTTTAACTCAGGCATAGCACTTGTCAAGCCGATGCAGAGATAAACACCTGATTAAAATTTACACAGACACAGGCTGGAATTTGTGCTATCATGGAGTGCTCTGAAGAACCAGATGAGAACTTCAGCGTTCTAAATACAAAATTGCAATAAAAATGGGCCAAACTTTATAAAAACGTGATTTTATTTTACTGGCATACTTTTTAAATTAGAAAGTTTACCTAAGGATATGTGTGTTTTCTTTCTCTGTCATCTTTTGCATATCTTTCTAGTCTTCTTGCAAGATTTTTGAAGAGAACAGAATCAAAACTGAAATGTTTCATCTGGTCTGTTTTTCATGGTTTTCTTCCAAGCTTGCTAGACCTAACTGAGTTACCTCTGATTAGTACCAGAAGTTTAAGCTACCTGTTGTTTTTCACATCAAGTTTTTATTTATTTATAAGGCACTCATCTGTAGCTCTGATTCAAAGATGAGCATGTCTCTCACCTTGTCAAAATGCTGCACTTGCTGTGTACTAACGTGCACTCACATATTGATAGCTGAAAGCAGGACAGGATATCCTGACAATGTTGGTAACAACTAACAGTTCATTTACTGCTACTGTCACAACACCTACTCTGAACACAGACACATATAGGTATACCCATATTAACTGTAGGCATGACCCGAATCCTATGGTGATTTGGTGCATAGGCTCCTAATGGCCTGAGCTGAAATACCAACCAAATAGTATTCTTTCCAGGGATTAGTAACTTACAAAGTGCCCATAAAACATTGTATAGGTTGTCATACTAGCTTTGTATGACTGCTCAGACATTTACAGTATAGGCAGTCCAAAGCATTTGAAAAATAAGAATCATTCTTTGAAAATCAGATGTTCACTTCATTCTTTTTGGCCTTATAACACTATCGGCTATCTCAAGCTCTTCAGGAGTGCAAATGCAAATTATACAAAAGAGAATAATTTATTATGTGAAAGTCAAGATACTGACATCATTATGACTCTCAGAGAGCAGGATTTAATTGACATTCCAAATACAGTAAAAAAAAAAATCTTACAGTTATCCCAAGAAAGATGGGGTGGGGGAGAGGGGAACAGAATGAAGGATGAAGGGAATTGCATTCCTCATAGAAGCAGTTGAAGAGGTTAAAATGAGGAGTGAATTGTTCTGTTATTTGTTAAAAGAAGCAAGTAGAAGGTGTGAATTTGAGTTGAAGAGGCAATGACAAGGAAAGCATTCAGAAAGAAGCTGCTACAGCTATATTAAGATGCCAGCCTTGATATGTAGGTACTCTAAAAACCCTGTGGAGGGACCTGCTGTATTAGGGATAGGTTTTCCAGAAGGAAGAATTCCTTTTATGTCAGGAAACAGAGAAGACCCCTCACGAACACCACCTCGCTTTTCAAATACTTCACTGTCACCAACATACCATCATCCAGACTTTCCAAAGCCAAAGTATTTGGGTTCTGCAGTCCCAGGCAGGCTGGTCAGGAAGGCACAGATCACAGACCTTTGCAGTCTCCTATGAAGGAGACTACAAAAGCTGACTGTGCTTTCCACCCTGAAGAGTCCGTTCCCTCTGTCTGCTATGTGGGGGGAGGCCCCTCTTGCTCCCTGAGCTGCCTACATGCCAGTGCAGGGCAGCTGGTGAGTGGCAACACTCCACGACAAGGGGCTTCAGGGACAGAAGGCAGCTCTCTGGCACACTCCACAGACAAGTGTCTGGACAGGAAGCACAGGGTGACATCAGATCACCCGAGTGGCTTTGGAGGCTTCGTGACTGGGAGTGAAGGAGCAGAAAGGGGAGATATTTCCAGCTGCAGTCTCGCAAGGTTCTCCATCCTCATGGCTCCAGATTCACGGTCACTGCACAGATTATCCCTTTCCTGTCAGTGAGAGGATGGCAGAAATGTTGCAGCATGTCCCCTCTGCCATTGCTCCTCCATACCAGAGATCTCAAGCATATGTCCCAAAGAAGGAAAAGCAGGTAGCAAACTAGCCTGAAGTTGAGGGAAGCTCTTGCCTGCTGATGGTTGATGGAGCAAATAATGGAGCAATCTGTCCATGAACAAGGTGTCATCATCAAGTCCAGGGACATTATATTAAGCTGCTGTTACTGTTTTCTGCTGCGCCCACCACTGACCCTGGCCAGGCCCCCACGGCATCCACATCGAGGTGTTCCTGGGGCTGTGGGAAGGAGACTGAGGGAGAGTGAAACTGTGTCAGGAATGAGCAGGAGCAGGTCAAGGCAACTTGCTTGAGGTCGGGTTTTGTGAATGACTGACAAGATTCCTCTTGCACAAGCTCTCAAACTTAGCTGTATTACACCTGCTTCCTGCACAATCACCGCCACAGCACTGAATATCACTTTTACCTCAACCTGGCAAGTGAGTGGCAGGTGCTGCTGCTCCTCTCCAAAGGTGCCCATGGGTGCCAACCTTCTGCTTTCTTAAGAGGGGTCCTCTTGCATGGCATTGCTCTTACGTCTTTTTCAGCCTGGACCTTCAGCACCTTATAATACACACTATTAAAGAGTCCTTGCAGCACAACACTGCACCTTGAGCAAATCTGAGACCGCAACAGAGCTTCCCAGACCCAGGCTGCTGTGGAGAGGCTGGCTGTGCTCACAGGGCAGGGGCACTGTGTGGGCCATGACTGAAAGACAGACAGACAGACAGAAAGAGAGAGAGAGAGAGAGAGAGAGAGTGAGAGAGAGAGAGAGAAAGAGAGAGAGAAAGAAAAAGAGAGAGAGAGAGAGAGAGGGAGAGAAAGAGAGAGAGAAAGAAAAAGAGAGAGAGAGAGAGAGAGAGAGAGAGAGAGAGAGAGAGAGAAAGAAAGAAAGAAAGAAAGAAAGAAAGAAAGAAAGAAAGAAAGAAAGAAAGAAAGAAAGAAAGAAAGAAAGAAAGAACTACCCGTTTGAATTTTTTTTTTCCTTGAGCATGCTGCAATTTCTGAGCACTGGGGAGACCTACGAGCACAGCGAGGTCTCAGAAGGAAAGCCCGAGGAGAGGCTGAAGAAACACCTTGGTTAGACAGCTAACCCTGAAAGAATTAGATCATGTAATTATGTCTGTAATTATGCCCTCTTTTAACATCTTGAAGAGACGTACACTCTAAAACCTTATGAAACAACTTCTTGTGACAACCATTATCTAAATGGTAGTCCATAGACTTGAACCCATGTGCCTTGCTCTTAATATATTCAGATGAAATCTTAACACTTCTTTATCAATGAAAGAATTTCCTGTCTAGATAGGACAAACTGGTTTGCCACATTTAAGAGTGTCTGCTTTCACCTTTCAGGCTGGCTGCATAGATGGGTATGTGTAAGCGCCTAAGGAGATGCTGTGGCAGACATGTAGAGAGCTTTGTTTGCCCTCAAGTGGTTGCCTTTCTACTGTGCGATCAATGGCAGGGAGCCCATACGGCCTGAAGAACTTTCCAGAATAGAGCTGCTTTCAGCCCCATTAACAGCCAAGCACCAGGCACTGTGAGAATTTGAGCCAATCAAAATGGCGTTGCTGGGGAGAACAGCAGAGCCCCCAAGGTGGTGGAGGTGGTGGACGTCTTCAAGGGCTTGTGATGGTGGCGGAGAAGAGGAGGTTTGGGCCTATGCTGGTCCCCAGGATCCTCCATGGCTGCCCTGTATGCCCCGCTATGGGACAGGGGTATCCAGAGGGTGCCTGCTTGCCCTTCCGCAGATCCCCTTCGAGTTTCTGGGAAGTTCAGGTGTTTCTTGCATCACATCGGTCCTAGCCTGTGAAATTAAGCTATCCCTCATGGCATTACCTGTAACTTTTGTCAGCATCTCATGTTGTTATGTGTCATGTCCAGCAATTTTTCATGTCATTTTCACTCGTTTCTTGTTCCTGTTAAAGCAGTTTAACCATAGACCAAGGCCTAGTCCATGGCTTAGGCACCTGCCTGATGCCTTAACAGGACATGTCTCCTGCTTTTTATATCATAAGAATAAATAGGAAGTTGAATTACAGTGGTTGTTCAGGAAGGCTTTTGACAGAGACAAATACTGGAATGATTTGTATTAAGGAATGATGCCTGTGGAGGGATGGAATTATGTATACCTGACTTACCAGTCTTGTAAAAAACAAATATTTTGTCTGCCATAGTGGAATGAATATAGGAAATTGGTGTTTAAATGACAGCCTGAGTGCACTGCTTGAAACTTATTGGTGCCTTTAAGCTAACGTTCTCCCATAGATTCAGGTCCTTAAAGCACAGCACAGGTAGGTGGGTTTTTTTGTTTTGTTTTGTTTTTTAATCTGTGCCATCAAACTTCCTTTCTTTAATATTTTGAATATCATTTTTAAATACTTTCATAATCAGGTGTAATTCTTGGCCTGCTGCCTTTTATCAAAGCACTTACCATATATTAAAACTGTATTTTTTTATTTATTCAGCGTGGGCAGACTGACAGGGGTGAGCTATTCTCTAGAAAAAGGTTTATACTGTTGCCAAGGAGTCTTACATTGTCATATTTGCTATTTTTTCCTTTACAAACAGCTTTTTTTTTTTTTCCTATTTCCCTGCCCTTTATTACCTCCTGACCCCAATCTATTATCTTTAAAATCTATTAACTATTTATTGTTCTACCTTCTATATTTTATTTCAATAGATAAAATAATGTATTTTTTAAGGCTGCTTTTTTTCCTGAAATGGTGAGTTAAAACTTTTTCTAACTCAGTCTATAGCGAGTATTTCGTTGCTAAGAAGGAAAGGAATAAAGAGAATGCGTGCTAAAGGAATACGAGATTTTCAGATGTCGTAGGATGTTTGGATTTCCCCACAAACGAATCACTGAGTTATAGGACCTTGGCAAGTTAAACCACACTTTTACACTGAATTATACTGACACTGAAGTTATCTGAGAGTCAATAATTCCGTGCAGATTCTTATTCTGTCTCATTGACGTTACTGTCCCTCACCATTTAAAAATGCACTTTTAGCTTGCTTTGAGGATTTTTTTTTCACCTCTTAAATTTTTGTTAGCTATTTGTTGAGCAGAGCTAGGTAGTGGTAGATCAAGTAGAAGTACCTTTCTAAGCTGGTTTTACAAAGTTTTCCAAGGCTGCTTTGGCTCTGGACATTTATGTTCTACCTTTAGAAATGTCCCTTTCAGTTCAGTTTTACTTTTTATAAAAGTGAAAAGGTTTCTGGTTTATCTCAGCAAGAGATAGGATTTTTTTTTTTCCCAAAAAAGCTCTGAAAAAGGCAGTGGGATGAGAAAGCTGCTTTCAGTTCAACAATAGCAGAACCCAGAAGGACCTAGAGAGGCTACAGGAAAACAGCCAGCAGGAACATTATAAAATGCCAAGCCATGCTCTTGGGAAGGAAGAAGCCCTGGAAGTGGGACAGGTTGGGACTTGCTGCCTACCTGGAAGGCAGATTTGCAGGAGAAGTCCTGAGAGTCCTGGAGGGCAGCAAGCTGAGCCGAGCCAGGAATGTACTCTGGCACCGGAGAAGCTTGACACCAAACTGTGTCCAGTTTTGTACACCCAGCACAATATTGATAAACTGGCGTGAATTCAGCTGAGCACATGCCTTGTGAGGAGATGCTGAGGGAGCTCACAGAAGAGCCCGCTTTGAGAGAACCTAACAGCAGCTTCCCATGACCAACAAAAATGTCAACTGGCTGGCAAAGCCAAACTCTTCACTGTGATGCACGATGATAAACAGAGGTTGTTACGGCAGAGTTTTCCATGGGAAACAGTGAAAAACAATTTCTGTGAGGACAGTTCAGCAGTGGAGCAGGTTGCCCAG